>WNWK01001437.1:150000-282030 GCA_009830355.1 Cherax destructor | reverse complement strand
TTGTTCCAGTTTGACCGCTTCCAACTTCCCTTGTTCCAGTTTGACCGCTTCCAACTTCCCTTGTTCCAGTTTGACCGCTTCCAACTTCCCTTGTTCCAGTTTGACCGCTTCCAACTTCCCTTGTTCCAGTTTGACCGCTTCCAACTTCCCTTGTTCCAGTTTGACCGCTTCCAACTTCCCTTGTTCCAGTTTGACCCTTCCAACTTCCCTTGTTCCAGTTTGACCGCTTCCAACTTCCCTTGTTCCAGTTTGACCGCTTCCAACTTCCCTTGTTCCAGTTTGACCGCTTCCAACTTCCTTGTTCCAGTTTGACCACTTCCAACTTCCCTTGTTCCAGTTTGACTGTTTTGACTCCTTGTCTCCACTAAGTTCTTCATAAACCTTGCTGTTATCTTCTTAGTTGGCATCAAGGAGGTTGAAACCTGGCTCCTGGCCCTGCCTCTTTAATTAGATGGCATTTACTAATTCCTGGCCTCTTTGACTCTCATGCCTACTTTTGAAACTGAAGTTTCTCTTTGCGTGTACTCCCCCCCCAATTTGTGGTTGCAGGGGTTGAGTCACAGCTCCTGGGGCTGCATCTTTGCTGGTTACTAGGTCCACTCTCCCTGCTCCATGAGCTTTATCGTATCTCACTTCTATGCAGCTTTAGTTCTGCAACCGTGTGTATGACTGTATGTTTGTTGGTGTGTGCATGTTTTGTATGTGCGTCGGTGTGTGAATGTGTGTGTGGGTTGGTCTATCATTGACATCTCCACATACAAAAATAATACGGGCCATGTGCTGTAAATGAGTGAGACTGGGTCATCCCTCCATTCATTTATTCTAGAAACGCTTAGGCTGTAAATCAGCAGGCTGTTTACCTGTAAATCTTCCCAGTAAATTAAGCCAATAATGCAACTATTTATGACCATGGAGGGAGGAGCACTGGGCATTTACACCTACAAAATCAGATGAAATTGTGTTGTATCGATAGAAATGGACAAATAGAAATTCATTAATGAGGGTTAGGCGTATGATTACACAGTAATACCATTTTTTCAGTAACTTTAATTGAGGCATTACATTACTAGGAAAGGGATCCAAAATTTTTGATAACCTAAATTCACCTCTTAAGAAAATAATTAATTCTAGGTATGCAAACTGTTTATATGGTAATTACTACTAATAATTTTATACTAGAGCTACCTAGCAACCCATGCTAAAATTTACATAGAAAGTGACTTAATTTATCTAACCTGGTCACAGACCGGGCCACGGGGGGTGTTGACCCCCGAAATCCTCTCCAGGTAATCCTTTTTTAACTGTTTTATGAATTACATTTTATATAACTTATAAACCATTCCTGATATTAATAAAGAAAAAGGTCTGTGATAATGCACTTTGATATTAGTACATATTATAATACCTAATATTCCAGATATATTCAAAAGGATGTAGAATTTGCTGTATTTTTTAAATAAGGGCGAGTTTGTAAGGAAAATGCTGACAAATCTGAGCAAATTGCTATGGTCTTTTGAGGTTATGGAGAATTTAGTCTTCAAAGGTTAACATTCTTGGCATCAGTCATTATTCACTCTAAGAATGACTAAATATATTTCCAGTTTTAATGTCAATATTGTTCTGAATAATAATAATCAAGTTAAGAGCTAACCTGAATATTGTCCCAAAGAAATGTCATACACCTAGAAAATAAAATTTAGGAACTGAGGGAGTCATACAGGGTATAGACACCAAAAGGTGTATGTATTATCTCTATACTCCTAGGAGTAGGTCTGTATCTGTGTATGCACATATACAGTGTGTGTGTCTGAATATTCATCCAGAAGTGTTTATCAGTGTACTGTATATACAAAGGTGTATAAGTGTGTATATACAAGAAGTTTGGTTTAAAATATCTTTACTATATCTCACAAGGTTCAAGCAGTTATTCTCCTCATAAATGAAACTTTCTTATGAATACTTTCAATGGCTGTTAAAATTCGACAATTATCCTCCGAGGCCCTAAACTATTTACGTGATAAATTATATTGTGGCAATATTTTAAAATTCAGTCAGTGTGCATTTCACATGAACATTAATGCAATGCTATGTCAGTTTTGTTAGTAGTTGTTGCATGCAGGATCCTGTTAAACAAAATTAGTGGTTTGTACCGCATTTTCTGACATATAAGGCGCACGACAGTACAGTGGTACCTTGACTTACAAGCAGCTCCCAACTCTAACAATTACATAAGTGTATTTCTGTAAGTGCTTTTGTAAGTGTAATTTTGGGGGTCTGAAACAGATTAATCTAATTTACAATATTCCTTATGGGAACAAATTTGTTTGGTATCGGCACTCAAACAGCCTTCTGAAACGAATTAAGCTCGTATCTCGAGGTACCACTGTATTATAAAAGTAAATCCTTGACCCTGACCTTGAGCATATAAAGCACAGGGTGATTTTCAAAGACTTTTTGTGGAAATACAGTATGTGATTGTCCGAGCCAGGAATGCATTTTTAGGCTTTAGGTATATTAGCCTAAATTATCAAGGGGTAAGTGCTAAACCCATAGGGAGCAAACAGTGTATAGGAGAGGTAACCAGAATCGAGCTAAGTGAGAATAGGTTCACTTTCTTGGCACCATTTTTTGAGTATTGGCCTAAAACACTTCTCCAGGTACTGTATCATCAGAGGCATTTAAGTTTCAGCCAACTATGCTATTATCTTCAGTTTTCAGCATTTCCATAATTACTATTCACCTTAAAACTACCAGAGCCAACACACTTTGTAATACTGCATTAAGCCCTTGTTTCTCCCAATTGTAAATAAATAACTTAAGATTAAGTGTGTTATTAACTTTCCCAGGATAATTATACACAGCAGAACTGGAAAATTTTCATGTTTATTTCTGTGGTCCCTCAGTTTTCGTGCATCTCCAAACTCGAACATTTATGTAAGTGTATTTTCGTATGTGCTGTTGCAAGTGTATTTTTGGGGGTCTGAAATAGACTAACCTACGTGACATTATTTCTTAAGGAAGTAAATTCGTACGGTAAGGAAGCCTTAAACCTGTAGCTGCCATGAAGTGCTTCAGAAGCAATCAAATGGCTCCAAAGAAGGGAAGTAGCAGCTCTAGTTCCCTGAATCAAGAGCCCTTCACTGGCATTAAGGCACCTCCCATGAGATTATGCTTTAGATGAGAAATAATGCATTCATGCACCTTGCAAACTGAGGGTAAAGTGCACCATATAAACATTTTGAAATTATAAATATGAATATACTGTATTGTATATTCTTATACATCAATATAGTAAATCATGACTTTTACAATATTATTTACATGTGAATTTTTTGGTCTGTATGGTATAAGTACCATCTCTAATATAATGTAAAAATGTATCTTTGTGTCTGTATATATATGTATATTTACCTATAATTTGTATTAATGTATAAAATTGCTTACATTACATGCACAGGTTATCACTTTTACTTTGTTAGAGTGAGGATACGAGGCTGCTGAAACTTCTCATTTACAAAAGTGAATCATTGCTTCATGAAAAATCAATTTTTTTTACTTAAAATGCAGTTTGATCAAGCACATAATCTTTCAATACTATGAATTTATACACATTAATGAATCTTTATATATACAGTGGACCCTCGGTTTACGTTCACCACCAAACTCGAACAATTATGTAAGTGTATTTTCGTAAGTGCTTTTGTAAGTGTATTTTTGGGGGTCTGAAATGACTAATCTAATTTACATGTGTCCTTATGGGAACAAATTCATTCGGTAACGGCACTCAAACAGCATTCTGGAAAGAATTTTCAACGAAAACTGAGGGTCCACTGTATATATAATACACAGTCCTTATGGTCACAGAGGTTAAAACAGGCCTGAGGTGGTTTGGGCATTTGCAGAGTATCGAAAGGAATAGGATGACGAATTGTATGTACAAGTTGGGTGAAAGATAGAATGGTAGGAGTTGTTTCAGGAACTGTTAGCAGCGCTTTATGACCCCTGTGGTTTAGCGCTTCTATTTGATTATAATAATAATAATAATAATCAGGAACTGTTGGAGGTAGAGAATAAAGGAGGCTTTGAATTTTAGGGGCTTGAACATCCAACAGGTTAGTGAGAACATGTTAGAGTAAATTAAAAAAAAAAATTTAATGGATGAGCGGCTGGAGTGTAAACAAAGTTGGCCCCCATAACCCCAGATAAATATGGGGTGGGAGAAATATTGCAGCTTGGAGGGTCATTTTAATTGTGATGTTAATGCATTTCTGTCAAGACAGTTAGTGAATAAGCAATAGTGAATGTTTCCTTCTTTTATTGGGTCACCCATTTAAATAGTTTGTTTCAACTCGGTACAGCCTCTCCTCGCTTAATGATGGAGTTCCGTTCCTGAGACCACGTTGTTAAATGAATTTGTCGCTAAGTGAGGAGCATACTATAATGAAAGTGTGTGTCAACAATGTCTGATATTGTTTTAATGTCACCTTTGCACCATTTATAACATTTCTGGTATATTTTTAAACGTTTATACAGTAGTGTACTGCATATTGAAATAAACAGAATAGAGGAAATCAGCTCTAATAAAAATTATTTAGGTATGAATACTGGTCAGAGCCCCTGTCGTAAGTCCGAGGAGTCTGTAAACAAGTACATCGCTAAGTGAGGAGAGGCTGTATATACATTATACAAAAAACAAAGCCCACAATATGCAGTATCTTTCTTGATTACGTATTATTATTATAATCAAATAGAAGCGCTAAACCACAGGGGTTATACAGCGCGTATCTTTCTTGAAAATGGACAAGACTAAGAGTACTTAATACTATTAGACTATATAATTGTGGAGTTCTTATGCTTACGAGTCTATAAAAAAGTATCGACAAAGTTAAGCGACTCGCTTTACAAGGTTATTTATTTAAAATTAAAATTAACAAATTAGTAAAGTTGAATGGTACATTTGAAATTACCATTCACAAACTTAACTAGCTACTTTTTAATTCTTTGGAGGGTATTTTCAATTTCTTGGATCAAGAGCCCATCACCAAGGCATTGACTTTTATAGTGAATATTATTTAGTAGCTCCTTATGAAAGTGTAATACTGTATACAGTAGAACCCCTGTATCTGTGGGTCTGGTATCCACGGTTTCAGTTATCCATGGTTTACTGTGGCCAGAAAATAACCCTTAATTTTGCTTAATAATGACCTCAAAGTGCAAAATTAGTGATGGCAGTTTTTCAAAGTCGAAGAGAAGCCATGAAGTGCTTCACATCAGTGGAAAATTGATAATTCTCCACTTATTATGCGTAATTTATGAATGAAACTTTATAATATTTATATATAGGGTTTGCTACTATCCACAGTTTTAGTATCCGCATCAGGTTCTTGGAACACATCCCCCTTGGATATGGGGTCCTACTCATATAAATACACACACACACACACACACAGTCTTGTGTATGTTAAAATATACCATACATGTATATAAAATTAATACTACTATACTATAAAATTCAATATTAATATAAAATTCATGTAATACTGTTATAGCTTATAAAATTTACTTATACTCCTAAAAATTAAATTAATACTAGTAATAATACTATATATAAAGTTTACTTAATACTATGAAATTCAATTGTGCTAATACTGTATTATAAAATTTAATACTATAAAATTTAATACTAAAATTCAATACTATAAAATTCAATACTAGGGTAATATAACATTAATGTTATTGCTTCTTAATACTGTTATCACTGTAAACTGTTGGGGCAGAAATCAAAATGTAGTTCAGCATATTAAATTTCCCAAGGTCATTTACATATTAGTAATTGAATGAAATTACAGTGGACCCTCGGTTTTTGTTCACCTCCAAACTCGAACAATTATGTAAGTGTATTTTCGTAAGTTCTTTTGTAAGTGTATTTTGGGGGTCTGAAATAACTAATCTAATTTACATTTGTCCTTATGGGAACAAATTCGTTCGGTAACGGCACTCAAACAGCATTCTGGAAAGAATTTTCAACAAAAACCGAGGGTCCACTGTACTTCCTTGACAGTATGGCTTTTAAAAAATGTCTTGGAATACAACATGATAAACTTGTGTACAAGCACTCATCAATAAAATGCAAAACTTTTCAGGTGTAGCAAAAGGCTCCATCAGTGTATATACACAGGTGTGAATCTTGGTATACTGTGTATAATCTGGTTCTATATCTGAGATACTTTTTGTGTGTATAGTGTCAATGCAGTACAAGGTGTACTGTACACTGTGTACACACTGATGTGCATATAGTGTGTGTAATTTGTACATACACTGACCTTATTTAAATATCTATTTTAGTGATTAAAGTGCAGTATTGTTGAGTTTTAGTGTATTATTATTATAATCAAACAGAAGCGCTAAACCACAGGGGTTATACAGCGCTGCAGGTTATTGCAGGGAGAATGGGTTGTAAGAGGGAGATGGATGATTAGTAGGGTATGGAGTGTAGCAGGATGGTGGACAGTGCAGGGATAGAGGATAGCAAGAGATCAAGGTAGAAGGGACTGAGGGAGGTGCTAGAGATATAATCGTCAGAGTTTGTGTAGTAAGTCAATTTCTGTCAAAAAGTCAATGAGAGAAGTTTTAGTGTAAAGGTGCAATGCTGTATGACCCTTGTGGGTTTAGCGCTTAGTTTTGATTATAATAATTACTATTAGCGTACAAGTGATTTGTGACCTTAAATGACCCTTGTGAACTTGCAAGTATATCACGAAAAACTAGTCTGTATATACTGATCTAAGTGATAGTTTTCCTAGATATTTTGTTCAACCATGTACTCCATATATTTAGCTTGGCGTACGCACACATAATTTAATCACCATCATAATACTAATGAGAGTCCATTATCTGAGGTCAAAATATACAAATCTTTTATTTTTTCATTTTTCTACTCGATACAGCAGTGGACTACTGATGTTGATGAAGAAGAGAGATGTGCAGAAGAGGCCTTTATTGTGACAGTTTTTTAGTCAAGCTTTATCAAATTACTGACTTGATAAAGCTCTACATGGTGAAACATTATCGCAATAAAGGCTTACTCTGTACCTGTGTCTTTTTTTTGGGTGACTCCTCCCATTGGTGTTTTCCACTTGGTTGTGAATGATGAGGATACAATTTTCTGCTCAAATCTTGGCACTGGCACTTTATAAATATTAGTACAGTACAAAAAAAATGTTATGAAATAAATACTTTTATGAATTATTATTAAATATACTGCATGAGGCATGCTAATGAGGATAAACCCTAACATTCTAATTGTGGTGATCTCTTGCTACCCTCTATCCCTGCACTATCCACTGCCCTTCTGCACTTCATACCCTACTAATCATCTCTCCCTCTTACAACCCACTCTCCCTGCATCCTGTCCTGCCCAGCCGTGCTGTATAAACCTTGTGGTTTAGCGCTTCTTTTGATTATAATAATAATAATTGTGGTACTAAATGGAAAATAATTTGTTTTGCCATACATGAATAGAATTGAAAGGGTTTGTGTAACCAAGTTCAGTTTAAAGTTCACCCTTGCTATCAGCAATGCCTCGTATGTTAACTATATTGACATTCACATTCTATATTGTATTACTGAAATGAATCTTGGCACTATGTGGGCGAGGGGCTTGGACTTCCAGCAAGCATGTGTGAGCATATTAGATAGGAGTGAATGGAGACGAATGGTTTTTGGGACCTGACAAGCTGTTGGAGTGTGAGCAGGGTAACATTTTGTGAAAGGATTCAGGGAAACCAGTTAATTGATTTAGTTGGACTTGAGTCCTGGAAATGGGAAGTACAATGCCTGCACTTTAAAGGAGGGGTCTGGGATATTGACAGCTGGGAGGAACTATTCTCAGCTGTCGTATCTGAGCGCCTCTGCAAAGACAGTGATTATGTATGAGTGTGGTGAAAGTGTTGAATGATGATGAAAGTATTTTCTTTTTGGGGATTTTCTTTATTTTTGGGTCACCCTGCCTCGGTGGGTGACGGCCGACTTGTTGAAAAAAAAAAAATTAAGCAGTTTTCCTAGGCACTTAAAAAGGCAATTTATCACATATATTCATCTTCAAAACAATATGTACTGTGTAATTCACATGCTTGACACTAAGCTACAGACTAGAGACAGTGGCAATTAGGTAAACTGATAGTAATGTTAATTAAATTTAAGGTGGCTCTGGAATTAACCATGCCTCTCAATGTAATTAAAAATTGTATTTAATTCTTATATTTAAAAATATTTTTAATTTACTTGGAAAATCTTTTGTTACTTCCACTGGCTACATAAGTATACACAGAATGACTTTAATCACCTAGCCTGACTTAGTTTATCACAGCCTGGCCTAGTTAGTTATAGCCTGACATAGTGTACAAAGCCTGTCACAGTTCAGACAAGTTACTTAAAGCAAAAGATTACAATCCCTGAACCATTAGTGAACAAACTAAGGTGTAAGCCAACAAATAGTTAAACCTTTATTGCAAAGTTTCATCCAGGGCTGTACTTTTATGTACACAAAAAACTCAAATACACTTCATGAAACAAATATGAACACCCTGATTTCAGGCTCAAGAAAGATCAAAAGTGAGGTTAGTGATGTCGAACATGCATATTTAGTTGATGTGTGGGAGGGGAGGGTTATGGAAGGTCGGGGTTAGGTCCCTAGGAAACCTTTTTTATTATATAACTATGTATACAGTATAAGCAGTGGTATACCCTCAATTGTGTAAATTCTCTCATTTGTCAGGTAAATTAGTAGTGGTTGCTTCTAGAATCCCATGTTTAATTTTGTCCTGATAAAATTGTAGTGCTACCCCATAGTCCATTATACGAGATTATAGATTGCAGAGAATGATGCACACGCATTTATAATATCGTTTGTCCCACCACAAACATACGTGTTCTTGCAGATGAGTCTGGAGGTCATGCCCCATCTCACCACCGATGAAACATCGGTGAGGTAGGGCATTACCTTCAGACTTGCCTGTAGAAACACAAATACACTTAAAAGATGGATAACAAAAATGTGTGCCTCATTCAGAGCATCATGAACTCTGGAAAAGAACTACAATTGCATCAGGACAAAATCAAATGCAGGATTCTGGAAGTAGAAATTAATTCAACTGACATCACTGAACAAAACAAGGGAATGCACACACTACCAGGTCCAATCACTTACACTGTAACCAGTTTATAATATGGAAACATTCTCTATGGATGTAAATCTGTGCCTCTCCCACCTCTTGCAGACTGGCACCTAAATATACATATAGTGACGTCTCCCCATGACCTTACTTGTAATCTCACTTTTGCCTTCTGAGCATGATCTTAGGGTGCGCATTCACCACAAAGCAGTGTGCACGCGTGTGCATGCATGCGTGCACACACACAATGTATACATGTATATAAATAAGTCCAGTCCTGGATGAACTATCATAATAAAGGTATCTGCAAACAGTGTCTTTTTAACAACCATTAATGAATATGAAGTGTAAAGGAAACTAGCAATTTTTACAAAAGTCTGTACAATGTTTACTCTTTAAAGAATATTTCCCTTAAAATTTACTCTAATCCCTGAAAACTACAGTACATGTAATATGATGTGCCAATAGATAGTCTTCAGAAGCCTTTCTGACGAGTCCTGAGTTAGTCCCATACTTGAGCTGTTACATAATACAAGATGAGTAGTATTTAAAAAAATGATTTCATGTTCCAAGCTGTTCTGTTTCAAGTACATATGTATATACCTGAGGAGTTAGGTAGTGTTCCTACCTCTGAAGATGTCTTCATGCTCTAAACAGTTCTGATTTGGGACCATACTTTGAGCTGTTATAGTATAGTATAAATATATCCAGAGGTGAAGTCTTCATATTGCATATGACACTGATTGCAGAGGAATCTTTTGTCCAGTGTTTCACCACAAATTGGCTTTATTAAGTACATAAAACATGTACTCCCCACAACTTTCATAATACATCCAGAAAATCAGGTGCTGAGTGTGTGTGAGGTATTGAGTAGAGAAGCACTGTAGCAGGCCTACTGGCTCACACTAGGTGTGTTTTCCTAATATGACACTGGTTATGAGTAGATGAGGTAAACATTTCAGTTTTCATTTGTTAACTGAATGGACAATGATTAAAGGCATCCCCATTTTATATAGGATGTTGCTGTTTGGAGGGTCGTCTGAACTGTGGTGTAAGTGTTTTCCTCTTCGTTGGGGTCACCCTACCTCAGTGGGAGACTGCTGGTTAAAAAATATTTTTTAACAGAAGTGTTGCTTTATTCCACATCACGAGATGGAAATTGGTAAAATGTGCCAGATGCAAGTGACTACTAGTTAGGGTGTTGGACCTGCAGTCATTTTTGTATCTGCAATTGTACTAGGAGACTCGAGTCAGTTTCCCTGGTGTAGACCTGTTCGCACCCTCCACTGTAAACTCTGGCATCTTTTGGTTCCACATTGGTTGTGGGATTTCTGGTGAAGTCCCTGATGGTTTTGGTGATGACTTTTACTATGTCTGTGTTGAAGTTTTGTACAGTAGAGGAAACTGTGTTGCCAGTGGTCTCAGTGGGCCAGTACTTGGATTGTCAACTGGGTAGAAGCCCTGTTGTGTATTGTCAATATTCCACTTACACTAGAATATTACTTGGCAAAGACACTTCAGACAGAATAGTAGTTTGAATGCAGTCTTGTTCTACTGTAAGTGGAAGATAGACAATACACAACAGGGGTGCTACCCAGGAAGAAACAGGTAAATCATGCCCACTGGGACCACTGCCAACATAGTTTCCTAGATCCTACAAAAATTTAACACAGATGTGGCAAAAATCATCGCTAAGTCTATCAGGGACTTTGTGAGGACTCCCACAACTAACATAGAACCAAAGGATGCCAGTTTGCTGTATGCTGTGTGGTGTGTGTGTTCAGGTCTACATTTGGAAAATTGACTGGAATCTCCCAATACGATTACAGGAACATAAAAATGACTGCAGGGCTAACAATGCCAGCATCCTGCACCATTCCCTTCCCATCTCATGGTGTGGGATAGAGCATTTCATATGGGAGGTGCTAAACCTGTAGTCATACAGCACCTCAGAGGCATTTAGGTTTCATCCAAGGAAGGTAAAGATAAGTCCAGGTCCTTGGATCAAGAGCCCCTCCTTAAGGGAGTGGGATAAAAAGAACATTGGTTTATGTAAATGACAATAAAATGTGGATCCCTTGAATCATCGTTCATTAAACTTAACATAATTGAACAAAACAGTGGAATGCTTGCTTTATCCACACCCATAACCCACATCATATTAAAACAAGAAATAAAGCCAATTTGTGGTGAAACAGCATAGAATAAAGAATCCTCTGCAGTCAGTGCCTTGCCATAACGTCAGTACTTTTCTATTTTTCTGGAGGTTTTCATGTCCCAAGCAATTCTGATTCCAGCACATATGCAGGCATGCTGTTAAGTAGTCGACATATCTTCAAAAGTGATGTATTTGTTCCAAGCAGCAGTCAATACATTAAACTACACATGTGATTCCTCTGAAAAAAAAAAAGTCAACAATTGTTAATGTTTTCAAAATACAGTAGACCCCTGCCTAATGAGCAAAATTCATTCCAGAAGCCTGCTCAAGTGCCATTACCGAACGAATTTACTTCCTTAAGAAATAATGTCAGGTAGGTTAGTCTATTTCAGACCCCCAAAAATACACTTCCACAAGCACTTACAATATTATACTTACATAATTGTACGATTTCCGGGGTGCTCGTTAGGCGGGGGTCCACTGTACAGTGGACCCCCGGATTTTGTACAGCTCCCAACTCGAACAACTATGTAAGTGTATTTTTGCAAGTGCTTTTGTAAGTGTATTTTTGGGGGTCTGAAACAAACTAATCTAATTTACATTCGTCCTTATGGGAACAAATTCGTTCGGTAACGGCACTCTAACAGCATTCTGGAACGAATTAATGACGAAATCTAGGGGTCCACTGTAACTTGTGTATTCCAGGAAAAAGATGAATGCTAATAAGCTGCTATTAAAAATGAAAAATAGTTAGCTCCATAAATGCTACCTGCAGCGCTGTATAACCCCTGTGGTTTAGCGCTTCTATTTGATTATAATAATAATAATCCATAAATGCTATATATCATGAATAGTATTACATTTGTATACTTACCTTTTCACTAACACTTCTGACCTACGGTGAATAGCGAGCCGAGCTGTGTGCATCTGCGTCAAAATATGCAAAGGTATGAAACACTAAAATTCTTCCAAGTTAATACATAAGCACTAATATTTACATATTGTGTTTTTTATGTCATCATCTACTTTGCTTTGATTAGTTTTTCCTTCATCTATTTCTTGCTCATTAAAGTAACAAACATTATAGTAATACAAAAATATCAATGAAAAAGTACCAGAAAATATAAATATGCCACTTTTTAATTGGGTATTACTGAAAAAGGGGATTCCTACAGTACAGCAGTTTAAATTTTTTTTTTTTTTTTTTTAAAGAATGTGGAGTTCCATATGATCTGGGTCATACGATGACCCACTCAAGGGTACCTGAATATCGTCTTGAAGACAAAGTCAATGCTTAAATAGTTGCATCCTTAATTCAAGGTCATGGGTTTAGTATCCATAATATATAACACATAACTATAGCAAGATGAAAAACAAACTAGGTATTTACAAGATGAGTTGGATTAGATATTAGCACAATCTACCTGACACAAACGTATGACCCTTGTGGGTTTAGCACTTAGTTTTGATTATTATAATAATAACCGACACAAAGTGGAAGATGACACAAAATTCACTTCTAAATGAACAACTTTGCTTTTTTTTATTTCAGCTTAGAATGCATGCAGGCACTTTGGTACATGTTGACAACGGAAAGAAAATTGCAGTACAGTACAGTACGCTACGTAAATTATGGCAAACCTGCTTTAATCTACTCTAAAATATTAGCTGTCCACCAACTTACGAATGCCAATTATGAACATCTACACTGAAGTGATGGTACTCATAAGAAATTTTGACAAAATTGCTTTAAGACTGTTGATGCACAGTTACAAATATATGACACACTACCATCTTTAGCAATATTCTTTATTTTTACAGAAAGTTAAGAATTACAAACAACTCATTGGTAAGTTGGAACACTGAAATGCAACTCTTTAGTTGGTTGAGGACCCCTTGTATAAATGAGCAACTGACAGCCCAGCAATATTAATACAACAATGAGCATAAGTAACAAATATGAAACAGAGCTAGAGAAAAGAGAATAAGAAGACTTACACCATCACTACCTAAGGTTCATAGCTAATTCCTGGAGAACTTGAAGCCAGTAACATGCACACTTTAGCTACCAGTCTACTTAAAATGTGTGGGATATTAGTCATACATATATATTAGCTACTGTATTTAACTTTGTTTCACTAAGACTGTCTACAACACCAAGTACATACTGTAGATATATTATCTTTGAGAAGCTTTTATGACATTACAGTTACGAGCATATGCTTATAGAGGCATTGAAGATACAAGTTACAGCAAACTCAACATCTGAATTTAACTAAATAACGCCTTTAAATCCCTATTTATGAATGCAAAAATAATAATAATCTTTTAAATCATGGTTATATTTCTCAATCTTTTTAACAGTTGTAATGTTTTTTACATAAAACATTGTTTTAAGGTCCTTTTTTTTTTTACTATAGCTATGATGTTGAGCTCACATTTACTGACTGTTTTATTTTGCAAGTGGTCTGGAGCAACTTGAGTATCACATCTGATATGATACAGTATTTAAATTATTTACAAGATGGACCAATAAGCCAGCAAAATGCCACATTCAGATGATCAAAAAGTCTAAGAGTAAATCCAGTACCAAAAGAAATTATCTCATGTCTCCTGACAAACAAAAGACCAACACCTTATTATTAGCAAAGCCTATATTTTCACCAAAGCCCTCCTGGTCAGCTATTATGAGAAAAAAATAAGTAGCCGTGTCTGATGACTTATAACTAACCTGTATAATCCGAGAAGTGTCTTGGCTGTGGCTCCACACTTGCCGGATGAACTGGAAAAACAAAGCATATTCATTATATAAAGTTATTACACATTTTTAATCAGCTTTCAGGTTCATATATAAAAAAAATTAAATCTATTTTCTTTTGTGTACTTATGCTAATGCCTTAAGCAACTGTTTCAACAATATTGTAACTAAATACTTACTGCTTCTTAATGGATCTATTTCACTTCAAAATCCCACAGAGTATTTAGTGATGGTCAACCTTATTTTAAGATGTTACCAGGCAGCTCTATCTACACAACTGAATAGCTTCCTCCATTCTATGATGTAGGCTGTCTATTTATCCCTCTAAATCAGCAGTTCTTAACCAGGGGTTGGGGGCTCACCGACCTAGGAAAGTGAACCCAAAGCAAAAATAAAAAATAAGTTGTGTTTGCGATTTGCTCCTTAAACACTCTATTGAATAGTTAAAAAATAATTAAAACTAAGAATGAAAACCAGTTTCTAAATTTTCCTATTTAAATAAAGAAAACTTTTTTTAATTTTTACATTTAAAATTTTATATGAAGGAAGGAGCGGGGGATGCACATGGAGATGAGGACAACTGCAATAGGGGGCATGACCCAAAATAGGTTAAGAACCACTGCTCTAAACTGTCATACTTCATTGGTATCTTCCTTACAAGCACATTATCAGCAATATTCTTCAAGGGTTCAAACCTTTGTAGAGCATTGTTACTGACACACTATTACTTCACATCTCTACCAGCACATTTACCACTGACCAACACCTGTTCATTGTATAATTCAACACAGATGTTAGCTACGAAGACTACTTGGAAGCTTAAAATAAACATGCATAAATAATAAACATGTTCTACCAAAGTCTCACAATATTAATAGTAATATGCCTCATATGCCAATAAAAGTGTATATTACTTTAATATATAATCACCTTTACAATTTCTTTCACAACACTGTCGAAGTCTTTCTAAGTACAAAACTTTCTCACGTGCCTCAACAGGCAAACACTCATCCTTCAAGTAAAGTGATACTGCTTATACAAGGTGCCATTACTTACATACATTAAACTGGCCCAATAAAAAAAGTGGGTTTTGATGTGGATGCTGCAGGTTGACAATATCCTTCAGCAGATGCAGCTTGGAGAAGAAAAATCTCCATAAAATGCACATTCACTCATAAATCATAACCAAGTGTTGGATTTTGGTGGTGGCTTATGTGCCAGAAAACAGGACAAGTTTCTCTTTATATGGTATGGTATTTGTCAGATGAGAGACTTGTTACTATCATCAACTGGTCTACAAGAGCTAAGTTTTACACTCAATTTAAAAAACAAAGGATCACTACTAAGCAATGTATCCCATGATAAAGTGATGGAGAAGTCACACATTTTTTAACACACTGTCTGTTTCTCAGCTAGATGGGTGATCCAAAAGAAAAGCAACATCCATCACAAATTCTCTAGCTGCCTTTCCAGAAGTACTGGGCATCACAATTCAAGTGACCCTCTGAGTTGCAACATATACATTCATCCTTCAGAGTACAGACATGGTAATGGAGGGTGAAACATAGGTGTATATCTCCTAATATTTGCTGTTTCTGTTCACCTAGCAGTAAACATGTACATGGGTGTTAGTTGGCTGTTGTGGGGTCACATCCTGGGAAGGAAGACTAAAGGACCCCAGTGGAAATCAACCACTGATTGACTTTCTTGGGTTATTACTAATACAGGTCTTCTTCTATACATAAATGAAGATGGTAGATACATCACAATGACAAACCATGCTATTTCCCTTGAAACAAACTTTTTTTCATATGGATATTGCTGTATTTAATGGCAGTAATTCCTCAAATGTGTAGTGAGACAGTGCACACTTGCTACTAGGTGGGTGCGTGTAGCGAGTCAGTGCACACTGGCAACTAGGTGGTTGCGTGTAGTGAGACAGTGCACACTGGCAACTATGTAGGTTCTTGTAATGGGACAGTGCACACTGGCAACTAGGTGTATGCGTCGCATACTATCTAGATCACTGTAAACAGATTTATACAATATTTTTCCTTATAAACATGAAGCACAATACTACTGCAAATTACCTTAATATGAGTGAGAGTGCAAACTTTACTTTCCATAAACTACATTACACTACTGAATGTGAAAAGTATTGTCAATTTCATTAATATACTGAGATAAAAGCATAATAAACACTAGTCAATGACAAAAAAAAAAAAATAGCCAATAAACCACATATAAAAATAATACAGTATATTTCCGAAGACTGTTAAAGAGGGCCACATTGTCCAGACAAAATATGCAGTACTCGTATTATGTGTTGTGGGTTCATGATTAATAGATTAGTCCACTTTGCACTCTGCAGGATGGACAGGGATGTTGAAGGTGTGTGTATCATTTGAATAATGTACATCCACCTCTGGAAAAATAACTAGAGAATGAGTGATGGTGAATGTGTTTCCTTCTTTGGGTCACACTACTTTTGCTGGAAAAAGCTAATGTGATAAAGAATCCAGACCAGTATTGTAAAGAGCAGGGTAGCTCTGAATAAAATGTACGTACTTTATTATTATCATTTTATCCATGGAGAAGTGCCAAACCCATAGAGGTCATACAGTTGTTTGGAACTGAAGGTGATCAGGTTTGATTTGAGGAATAAAAGGGTAGTTTCAACTTCTTGGATTAAAAGCTCTTCACTAACATCATTGATGAGAATGCTGTGCACAAATTATGAAAGTACAGTACTGATCTAAAATTGCTGTACACAACAAATTTTTAAGATTTATAAACCTAGAATTAACTGTGATCTTTTATTCAAATAAAGCATAGGTATTCTATACAGTAGAGTATATTTCTTACCTTTGTTGTCTGTAAAGACAAATGATGAGCGTTGTGTGAGATCCTGAGGTGCTGCAGATGATCGTGGTGGTGAAGCAGCTCTGATGTGTGCTGGACTTGCTGGTCTATATTCTCCTAATAGTATAATCAATTAGTATATGTTACATTTTATATTTTGTTTTATTCACTGTATATGTATCATCTTATTACTTGTGATTTTAAAAGGCTCCCATGAACATAAAGGTAAAGATACATGACTGAAGACTAGAAACTCATTATGACACTAGCATATGCAACTGAATATGTATTCTTGCAAGGGTTAGGTTTCTAGAGGGCCTTGCAAATTCAAAATTCATGAATAGCTGTACTGCTAAATTACATTTGTATAATAAATTTTGTATTAGATTTCAGCCAACTTTGTTTCAAAGGCATGACGTATTGAAATATTTATAAGAACAAATGTCCCAAAGGAATAGAGTTGGATATGATAAATGCATGGAGCAAATACTGAATGAAATTTTATGATTAGTTTTGAATTTAGGGACTGTGTACCAAGTCAAGAATAATGTGCACCATAAATAACTGAAACTACTAGCAGGAAACCTTTCAGTAAAAGCATAGCTAACTAAAGCCCACAAATTAGAACATACACAAATTGGGGGTTCTCCGTAGTCTTCCACAAGGCAACATTATACTTCACAAATATGCCGTTAATTACTGACTACTGTATTAAGCTCTCATGTTAAAAATATTATATTTCAGGTTTGCAATAGCTGATCATAAAGTACGCACAAAAATCAAATAAAAATCAAATATGTTATACCTCGACGAACTTTATCAGTAAGTTGCAGCAGAAACGCTTTGTCGCGGACCTCTAACTCCAACTGTCGCCGTAATACCTCTATCATCTCAGCTCGTCCCTCAGCCATGGACTTAGCACAGTACACAAGGATACTGTAAGGAATAAAAAAAATTTAATTATCCAACAATAACACCTTTGGGAATTACATATACATTCTTTTGCATGAATAATTCATACTATTTTTTGAGGAAAAAACTGCACAATGAGAATCAATAAAATGTGAACATTGTTTTATACAGTAAAAGAGAGTAAGGCTCAGACTCCTTCAAGAAACTTTCCCCAGACTCACTGTAATAAACCAAATACAATATTAAACTTTACAGTGAAATTTGTATATCCAGTATAACAATAACCAGCAATGTGAGTTATCTGGTACTACAGTAGTTATAGATGGCAATTTTTTCATCGGCTATTTCCCAGCAAGGTACAGTGACCCAAAGAAGGAAACACATTCACCATGATTCCTTCATGAATTGTCCATGTAAGTTATACACAAATGATGAGAAAATTAGCTAACTAGGTTGGTAGTATATATTTATGCAATGAGATGAGTTCTGTATAGTACATGTACATTATACAACAACACTATAATATCAGAGCAGTATGTTTCATTTCATTTATGAAGTATGTTCTATTCCACTAGTGGGTTTAATGCTTGGTTCTGATTAGTATAATAATAATCTCCTATTCCACTGTTGTAACTCTGGAGAAACTTGAGTTATCAGTAATGATGACTGGTTCTATCAGAAGGTCTAAATGTACACATTAGGCAGTGTATTGTTGCATACAGAATATACTGTATGTCAAGAGGCCTTGCCTCTTGACTTTCAACTAACAAAAAGAAAAGTTCTTATTTACTTATGTGGCATTTCTTGTGCTGTATCATTTCCCAAGTCACTGAACTTCATTAATCTTGGTTGAGGATGGAGCCTTATCTTTACTCTCCATGGTAATTATTTATTTGTAACTACGGAGCAGAACTAAGCTCACAGTTTCTCATCTTCGGTATATAATTAATCTTACATTTTTTTTTTAAATTTCTAGTACAGTAGTCACAGCACTTGCTACCTTTCCTTGTAAATTCTTCCATTGTTCTAAAACTGTTCATGAAGAACTGTCAGGTATCCTTTGGTATCTGTTCTTCCTTAGTTTACAGCTTTGGCCTCTCATTAATATATTTTATTTTTTATTTTTTTATTTTTTTTATTAACACATCGGCCGATTCCCACCAAGGCAGGGTGGCCCGAAAAAGAAAAACTTTCATCATCATTCACTCCATCACTGTCTTGCCAGAAGGGTGCTTTACACTACAGTTATAAAACTGCAACATTAACACCCCTCCTTCAGAGTGCCGGCACTGTACTTCCCATCTCCAGAACTCAAGTCCGGCCTGCCGGTTTCCCTGAATCCCTTCATAAATGTTACTTTGCTCACACTCCAACAGCACGTCAAGTATTAAAAACCATATGCCTCCATTCACTCCTATCAAATACGCTCACACATGCTTGCTGGAAGTCCAAGCCCCTCGCACACAAAACTTCCTTTACCCCCTCCCTCCAACCTTTCCTAGGCCGACCCCTACCCCGCCTTCCCTACTTGCAATAATTAATGTACAGTGGACCCCCGGTTTTCGTGGTTTTTTCGTTACAGAATGCTGTTCAAGTGCCATTACCAAACGAATTTATTCCCATAAGGAATAATGTAAATTAGACTAGTCCTTTTAGACCCCCAAAAATACACTTACAAAAGCACTTACAAAAATACACTTACATAATTGTTCAAGTTTGGAGCATCACGAACACCGGTGGTCCACTGTATTTGTTAATTCTCCAAAGCTTTAAAAAATAATGAACAGTTTTTCGTAATGAAACTTACAAAAGAATACCAACAATTCCTGCCACAACTCCAGGCTTCAGGATCCAAGAGAATATATTCAGGATTTTGTTTTCAGTGTTGTTCGCTGCATTCCACAAACAGTCTACATAGTGATGACAGCCTTGAAAAGGACCACATGATGAGGATGCATTACCTCTGAAAAAAAAAAAATGAGATAATGAGAAAAATCTCTGCATTGGGTTGTTGGGAGAATACTGTATTTGTTAATGGTTGTGAGGATCATGGCCCCTCAGACCAGGCCTCGTCAACTGAAAGGTTTCTTGACACTGGTAGGAGGCTTTTGATCTAAGGAATTGGACCTACTTTCCCCTTGTATCGAATCTGAGTATCTCCCATTCCTCCAAGAGCTGTATGATCCCTACAGGTTTAGCACTCCCCTCATGACTATAATAATAATAATATTTTAATTCAAAGGAAATTTACAGGAATAAGAACAATACAGTATAAAGTAACAAGTACTAAAGATAAGTCTATATTGAATGTAAGTCAAAGTTTACCTGCCATCTTCCATGTTCAGTCAACAGAAAAAAAAAAGAGTAACAATCCTGCTGGAGTGTAAAATGTTTAAAAAGATTCTGCTTGCAACTTGTGTGAGAGGAAAGTCGTACCTTCCCGAGTGGAGGCTGTCACGCACCTTGTTATATTACAGAATTTGTGTCAATGCACTTTAAAGTTATATACAATAAAACTGTTTTATTTTTACTGTGTGAGCAGTGTAATATTTTGTGAAGGGATTCAGGGACACCAGTTAGATGGACTTTGAGTCTTGGAGGTGGGAAGTACAATGCCTGCACTTTAAAAAGAGGGGTTTGAGATATTGGTTGTTTGGAGTGACATCTGAACTGTCGTATCTGAGCACCTCTGCATAGACAGTGATTATGTGTGAATGATGGAGAAAGTGCTGAATAATGGTGAAAGTGTTTCTTTCTTTTTGTATCACCCTGCCTTAGTGGAAGACAAAATACATGCTGACAAAAAAAAAATCTACTTTTCTTCATTAAAATAAAAATAAAAATAACTATTTTTTTAACATGTTGGCTGTCTCCCACCAAGGCAGGGTGACCAAAAAAAGAATCACTTTCACCATCATTCACACTATCACTGTCTTGCCAGAGGCGTATAGATACGACAGTTTAGTTGTCCCTCTAAACAGCAAATAGCCCAAACCCCTCCTTTAGAGTACAGGCATTGTACTTCCCACCTCCAGTACTCAAGTCCTGAAACCCTTCACAAAACAAATAACTACAGTGGACCCCCGGCTAACGATCAAAATTCATTGCAGAAGTTTGCTCAAGTGCCATTACCGAACGAATTTACTTCCTTAAGAAATAATGTCATGTAGGTTAGTCTATTTCAGACCCCCAAAAATACACTTTCACAAGCACTTACAATATTATACTTACATAATTGTAAGGGTGATCGTTAGCCGTGGGTCCGCTGTATTATATTCACTATTACATTTAGAACATCATAAAAGTTATACAAGACTTGATTTAGAAACGATATTTGCCTGAAAATTATAAATCCATATCCCAAAAAAGAGAGGATAAGAGAGACCAGCGTCAAAGCAAAGAAGACTGTCTCAGTTTGTGCTGCCCGCCATGGACGTTCATCAGGCTGCAAAAACTTCAAAACACTGAACTGAAACACAAAAAATAAGTATATAAAGTTTATGTTCAATATCAGGAAAGTAGCACAATCTTTCAATAATTCTGTAGTGTATACATGCACAAAGTAAGCATTTTTCAGTAAGACTTAAGGTTAAGAAATTTAAACTGAGGATTCCAACGAATTAAACTATTTACAATAGTAACCCCAAAGGGTTAATACCCCAGGATAACCCAAAAAACAAAAATTTTAATGAAGAAAGCCCATTTCTCACATTTTTTTTCAACACACCTGGCATCTCCCACCGAGGCCGGGTGACCTATAATGAAAAACTAAAGTGCATTATAAAGAAAAAATAAAGTTTTTCTTTTCACATTTTAATTTATACAGAAGGGGTTACTATCCCCTTGCTCCCAGCACTCCATTTATCATATATCACAACTTAAACACACTCCTTCAGCTCATTTCTCTAAACCAGTTTTTTAGAACCTTATCTAGCCATCCAAAGTTAGACTTGCACAGAATTTTTCTTTGCAATATAACCTTCTCCTAAACAACATTTGAATTCAACTGATAAAAAAAATATTGCATCGCCACTATAGCGTCACACTTTGTAAATCTGGATTTTTCATGAAAGTGGAGATGGGGTAAAGAAAATGACTACCATGTCAAAAAATAGCACACTGGCTTGCTAGTTTTAAGACTGGCTTACCATGAGTTCAAACTCCGTCCCATTTGGTGAGATATCATACAGAGTTGACACTAACATTATACAGTGGTACCTCTACTTACGAAAAAAATTCGTTCCAGACGGCTATTCAAGTGCCGATACCGAAGGAATTTTTTCCCATAAGAAATAATGAAAATTAGATTAATCCATTTCAGACCCCCAAAAATACACTTACAAAAGCACCTACAAAAATACACTTACATAATTGTTCGAGTTGGGAGCTGCTCGTAAGTAGAGGTACCACTGTACTCTCTATGTTCTTGTAACTCTCCACTTTGCAAACACTACAAGATATTCACTTTCTGCTTAATGAAAAATTGCTTCCTTTTCTTACTAGACACTGCATTATCCTGTCCAAAAATCATGGTCCAAAATAACTGTAAAGGCATAATAATAATGTCCAAACAGCTGACAGAAATTTAAAAAAAAAAAAAATGACACTTGGGGTTAGTGGAGCTGTTAGTAATTTTGTTTAAATGGATTTGTCCAAAGTAAGGAATTTGGGTCAATACCTTTACCTGGAGATTGTTGGGATATTTGGAATTTTCCCAAAGTTATTTATGAAAAGAGTGGTGGTGTGATGCAGCTGAAGAATGGTTGAATTAAAGTGAAAGGTGAATGACTCAAATCACTGACAATACTGAAGGTAGAGAAAAGTTATAAGGACAATGTTTTACAGTTATCAAATTAATAATGAATTTGTATACAATACAATATACTTTATCAATGGTACACATTTGAACTAAATTACAGTGGACCCCCGGCTAACGAATAAAATTCATTCCAGAAGCCTTCTCAAGTGCCATTACCGAACGAATTTACTTCCTTAAGAAATAATGTCACGTAGGTTATTTTATTTCAGACCCCCAAAAATACGCTTCCACAAGCACTTACAATATTATACTTACATAATTGTACGATTTCCGGGGTGTTCGTTAGCCGGGGGTCCACTGTATACCTGAGCTAAACTTTTTCAGCAGAAATTATTGAAAAATATGCAGTAACTTTGTGGTGCCTGATTCACTTACTTTTTGTATATAGAACATGATGGTGATCTTCAGGAGGACAATGAGGGGTGTCAGTGGACAGAAGAAGAGCCCAGCCCATAACAATGTTTGGTTGTAAATAAGGTGGAGTGTGTTGCGACTAATATCAAACTCCAGAAGATAATGATGGATCTTTCCCTTCCTGTGTCAAAATAAATACAAATGCTTTATCCACCTGATTTATAACCCTCTTTCTTCATGACCAAACCAACCTAACAGTTTTTCTTTCAATCTTTGCATTATACCCTTCATACTACTATATTACCTTCTAATTTCTCCATTCCTTATTTTCTGCACAAAATTCACATCCTATAGTAATCCACTACACATTTCTATTGCTGCAACCTTTAATAAGGATCATGTTTCACACCCATACAAGTATTCCAGCACAGTTATACTTTCCTCAATTTACATCCAATACAAACTTCTTTCCTGCCAGGCTTGTTTTTCCCATCAATTCTGTGATTTATCCTATCCATCACAGACCCATTTATTGAAACATCTACTCCCAAGTATCTGAATATTTGCTTCCTCCACAATTGACCCTTCTATTCTTGCCTCTAATCTATCATTTCTTATTCACTTTCAACCTCCTCCTCCTCCTTTAAACCTAGTTACTGCTCTGATAACTCATGAGAAGTTTCTCAAGGTGCTGCAACAAGTTAAAAAAATACTTTACGTTATTTGTTTCTGAGTTGCCACAAAGAAGATGAGAGTAGCTAACTGCATGATGACAACAACAAGGAAATCAATGATTAGCAAGCGGTAAAACTCCTCTCCTAAGGATGTCTCCCAACAATAGTCAGCTTCCTGCAATTAAAAAAGCAAATTAATTTAAAAGATAAATGTAGAATTAGTAACTTTCTAAGCACTTTCTTGATACTCGTATACAGGTGTGAGGTGGGCTAGGTAATAGGGTAAGATGTGGTGTGGTGACATCTAAACTATTGTATCTGAGCGCCTCAGTGATTATGTATGATGGTGAAAGTGCTGAATGATGAATTTTTTTTTCTTTCTTTTTAGGTCACCCTGCCTCGGTGGGAAACGGCCAATGTGTTAAAAAAAAATTATAATCATCTGCATGGGGAAGTGGAACAGAATTCTTTCTCCATAACCTATACGTGTCACCACTAAAATGCCAGGAGCAAGGGACTAGTAACCCCATTTCCTGTATACATTACTAAATTTAAAAAGAGAAACTTTCATTTTTCTTTTTAGGTCACCTGCCTTGGTGGGATATGGCCGGTTCATTGAAAAACAAAAAAATTATAATCATAAATAAGAGCTAAACCCACAAGGGTCATACAGCATTACCAAATACTGTATAGAATTAATTTACATCACTTCTGAGAGCACTGGTTCATGAGAGTTGTGCACCTCTTCAACCTTAATCACTTAGTAATGGAATAAGGTTAACAGTAAATTAAAATTACATTAGAGCATTAGCAAAGTTTAACATATGACAACTTATTATTATTATTTTTTTAAAACACTGGTGGCCATCCCCCACCGAGGTAGGGTGACCCAAAAAAGAAAACTTTCCCTATCATTCACACTATCACTTCCTTGTCAGAGGCACACAGATACGACAGTTTAGATATCCCTCCAAACAGCAAATATCCTCACCCATCCTTTAGAGTGCAGGCGTTCTACTTCTCACTTCCAAATAAACAATAACAAAATATATTATTTTCAAAATGTATACAGTGGTACCTCGAGTTACGATATTTTTTCGTTCGAGAATGCTGTTCAAGTGCCATTACCAAACGAATTTATCCCCATAAGGAATAATGTAAAATAGACTAGTCCTTTTACACCCCCAAAAATATACTTACAAAAGCATTTAAAAAAATAAACTTACATAAAAGGGCGATTTTGGGGACCATCGTAACTCGAGGTACCACTGTATATGTAATTGTTACAGAATTTGGTGATGTGTATTTCAAACATTTTGAAATATCCATAGTTATGAAGATCATTTTGAGCTGCCTAAAGCTATAAATTAAACTACATGACATTATATACTGATGCATTGTTCAAATGAGATTATCAAACTGTTAAGCTATTAAAAATTAGGTTGACTGAAGATCTTCTTCTTTCAACAAATCGGCCGTTTCCCACCAAGGCGGGGTGGCCCAAAGAGAAAAACAAGTTTCTCTTTTTAACTTTAGTAATGTATACAGGAGAAGGGGTTACTAGCCCCTTGCTACCGGCATTTTGACTGAAGATATGATTATTAAATGTACGTAACAATATTTTTTGATAGTGACAGTTGGGAGGGACTTATTCTCAGCTGTCGTATCTGAGCGTCTCTGCAAAGACAGTGATTATGTATAAGTGAGGTGAAAGTGTTGAATGATGATGAAAGTATTTTCTTTTTGGGGATTTTCTTTCTTTTTGGGTCACCCTGCCTCGGTGGGAGATGACCGACTTGTTGAAGAAGAAGAAAAAAAAATAACAAAGCTCTATACAGTGGACCCCCGGTTTACGTTAGACTCCAAACTCGAACAATTATGTAAGTGTATTTTTGTAAGTGCTTTTGTAAGTGTATTTTTGGGGGTCTAAAAGGACTAATCTAATTTACATTATTCCTTATGGGAACAAATTCATTTAGTAACGGTACTTGAACAACATTCTGGAACGAATTAATAACGTAAACTGGGGGTCCAATGTACTATATTAAAACAGCAAGATAATATGACAAGAAAGTAGTAAAAAAAATTGCCAATTTCAGTTTTTTTTTTTAACACCAGTCATCTCCCACCGAGGTAGGGAGACCCCACCAAAAAGGAGGAAACACATTCACTCTCATTCATTCAATCACTGTCTTGCCAGAAACTTGCTGACATTTCAATCTAGTTGACTCTCCAAACTGCAATATCAGCATCCTTCTGGCAAGACAGCAATTTTATGAGCGAAGGTGAATGCATTTCCTCTTTTTTGGGTTCCCTACCTCGGTGGGAGACTAAGTTACGGTAATTATTTTAGGGTAGAAATATGTTTAGTGGTGATAATAAATGCGTAAGTATGAATGCTAACTGAAATCTGGATAAGCAGATGCATTATACAGTACGTATATACCAAACTGCATTTGACATTCATTTTGATTTACATAAATTTACATCAAAGTTTGGTTTATCTTAATAGTTCTGAAGCAGTTGGTATATAGGGAACTTTTAGAACCAGACGAGCCTGGCCCAAGGCTGGGGTCTGGGAGTGGAAAAACTCTCGGAACTCATCAAAGGTATATCAAAGATATAGTCTGGTAGGAAGGTATATATTTTTGGGCCTTTTATCTGCATGAAATTTCTGCTCCGATTGAGCCAAACACACGGGATATCAGAGAGATATCAGTTTCTTGTATTGTGACTATGCATTCTGTTGCAGCTCTCCGAGAAGAGTTTTAGCATTCGATTATTATTTGTATTCAGTGTCCTGTATATACAGTATGTACAGTAGTTAATGTCTTGTATGTTGAGTGACTTGAAACAATATTAGAAATCTGCTTCTGAAGATGGAGAAACTAATCAGAATCACATGCATAAAATTTAGAACTATTATTTTAGGGTGAGAATGATGGAATGTGTAATGTTCTGAAATTAAACCAGGGAACAGATGGGATTTGAACCCATGGCAAGTGAGTCGTAAAACTCACTCACCATGAGTTTAAACCCCACCCATTCCATGGTTTGTTTGTAATCATGTTATTATGATTTTGTGAGTTCTGGAATTGTTCATGCCAAAGAGAAATAATTTGTAAAGGAGCAGGATCTAATCTCAAGTTCTTCATCTTTGTCCACGACCACTGTCATGATAATTATCAACAAGCTTACCATTAGTACTAACTCTACACACACGAAGCTTTAAGCTTCTAATACAAGTTACAAAATGACCAAACTGACCTGCGAACTTTCGGACAATCTTTTGAAGGCACCAATGCCTATATTAGTATTACTGTCATCAGTGCGAGTTGTGGAGTTGGGGTCTAGTGCATGCATGTACCAGAACCCCACCAAAACTCCCAGAACTGTCAATTCTAGCAGTATAGTTCTGCCAAGGAAAATGCAAAAAATATATATAAACGTTAGGTAATGCATCAACTGTATAAATATAAAAATCAGGTAATACATAAACTCTAGAAACATTTTTAATGTAGCTTTATGGTGAACTTTTTTTAGAGGTTTTAAAAAATTATATTAATTTTTTATGGAATACTGGAAATAGTTCTTGTAATTGTTGGTAACTCATGCATGAAGTAGTAGTACACATATATATGTGTACTACTTTGGTACACATATATATACTAGAGAAAGTATAACAAATGAAAATGTTAAATAGAGAATGGCATAAGAGTAAAAATAAAAATAATAATAATGGGAAAACAAAACAAAAAAAGGAATACAGAGGCGGAGTAGATAGTGCAGAACTTCAAGCAGTAGTATAAGACACCCATTAATAGAATAAAAAGAAATGCATATTATACTATGTCTCAGAGTAGTAACCACATGTGGTGTAACTAAACACCTCAAATGTGGTATTATTATTGATAGCATATACAAAGCTAAGAGGGCTGGAAAAATTTTGACAGGGAGGAGTAAATGGGATTAGGTCGTATCTGAGAGAATCAGAGTTAAGGGGGGAGTTGCAGTAATATTAAATGATTACTTTTGGTGAAAAGTAAGTGATTATAAGTGTATAACAATGCATAACAATGGGCTTTCTGCACGCATACCTAAATGTCACCCATCTCTGTACAAACACTGTATGAAATAAAAATTATAATTAAGAGTTGTGATAGCATAAAAGTGGGTTACAGCTTGTATGCCCCTGAGGGCAAGATGTGTGTAGAAGAGATTTTGGGAGGTATTAAGTGAATGTTTAGGGAGTTTTGAGCCAAGTTAGAGAATTATTGTTGTTGGGGATGTCAGTGTAATGTGGGTGAGACATCTATGGTAACTCAGTTCAGTTCTTTATAAAGACATCCTCTCCCTCTCCTCTCATAACTTTATTTCCAATTTTTCTCCCCAGTTGCAACTTATTTAATGTTTCTCACAATACTCTACCTTATGAGAGTGACATATAGCCTGTGACGAGGAATCCTGTAGCCTTCCACCTTGACTATGATGCCAAATACCCAAGGTACAATGATGATAATACAAGTGACGATCAGAGGATAAACTAGGAGTCCAAATCCACTACTATTCTGAAAGACAACACTAACATCATTCTTCTCATAAAATTTTGCTGACATAATAATAACTTCCATTAAGTACTGGCAGACAGGCATCCTCATTCCCAACCTCACAAATTATTATTATTATTATTTTTAACACACTGGCTGTCTCCTTCCAAGGTATTATTATTATTATCATGAATACATTATCACATTATTATATAATTATTATCATTAGTTTTCCTACTTTTTCATTACAATATAGTACAGTATTATTATATGAATGTTATTATTACAGATTATTATTTATTATTGCACTTCTCCAAAGACAGCTATTGAATATCTGATGCTTCACGTGTTTCCTCCTTTGGACTACTCTGCTTTAGTAAGAAAGGATTTTTTTTCATTCCACCAGCTATCTCCCACTGAGGTAAAGTGACCCTTTCCTCTCCCCCTCAAAAGAGAGGAAACACATTCACCATCATTTATTCAAGTGGTCATGCCACAAGAGTACTGAATGTGTTGTTGAATGTAAATGTTTAAAAAAATTATAATTTACTTACGGTCTTAGTAATAATATCTTTGTCAATGCCACTTTTAAGCATGGCATACATGGCCCAGCCCAGGAGGCCCAGGGACACCAGGACAATTGCCCAAAATAGTAGTTTGATACACCAGCCTGCCAGCTGCCTCAACCATCCTTCCTCCTGCTCTTCACTTAGGAACTCTTGCAATAGCTCCTGTAATACACACCAATGATTCATAATTAACTCACAAAGAGATTGTTTTCATTTAATATACTAGTAAGAGATAAACAGATTAGACTATACAAATTTGATGAACACTGATATTGTGTTCTGCTCATTACTGAAAGAACCCAGGTCAAACCTTGGACAAGATAAGACAAATGGGAAAGTCTCCTAATGCCTGCTGCTACCTATTACCTAACAGTAAATAAATACCTAGGAGTTAAGCGACTATTCTGAGTCACCTTAATTCACCCCAATGGAAGTAAGCCACACTGCTTGCTTTCTTAGGTTATCCTGGGTTATTAACCCTTCAAGGATTATAATTCAAATAGTCCTTTTCCTCTGTCCACTACTCTCACTGCCTGGCTCCATGTATTATCACTGTTATCCCTTATTCCCAGATCAAGGCATAACAAGAAATACTGTGGACTGTATTTTCATAAATATTCAAGCTCACAATGTAATGACATGTTATTTTTTTTTTTATTAACACATTGGCCGATTCCCACCAAGGCAGGGTGGCCCGAAAAAGAAAAACTTTCATCATCATTCACTCCATCACTGTCTTGCCAGAAGGGTGCTTTACACTACAGTTATAAAACTGCAACATTAACACCCCTCCTTCAGAGTGCCGGCACTGTACTTCCCATCTCCAGAACTCAAGTCCGGCCTGCCGGTTTCCCTGAATCCCTTCATAAATGTTACTTTGCTCACACTCCAACAGCACGTCAAGTATTAAAAACCATATGCCTCCATTCACTCCTATCAAATACCCTCACACATGCTTGCTGGAAGTCCAAGCCCCTCGCACACAAAACTTCCTTTACCCCCTCCCTCCAACCTTTCCTAGGCCGACCCCTACCCCGCCTTCCCTCCACTACAGATTTATACACTCTCGAAGTCACTCTGTCTCGTTCCATTCTCTCTACATGTCCAAACCACCTCAACAACCCCTCCTCAGCTCTCTGGACAATCGTTTTGGTAATCAAGCACCTCCTCCTAATTTCCAAACTCCGAATTCTCTGCATTATATTCACACCACACATTGACCTCAGACATGACATCTCCACTGCCTCCAGCCTTCTCCTCGTTGCAACATTCATCACCCATGCTTCACACCCATATAAGAGCGTTGGTATAACTATACTCTCATACATTCCCTCTTTACTTCCATGGACAAGGTTCTTTGTCTCCACAGACTCCGAAGTGCTCCACTCACCCTTTTCCCTCATCAATTCTATGATTCACCTCATCCTTCATAGACCCATCCGCCGACATGTCCACTCCCAAATATCTGAATACATTCACCTCCTCCATACTCTCTCCCTCCAATCTGATATCCAATCTTTTGTCACCTATTCTTTTTGTTATCCTCATCACCTTACTCTTTCCTATATTCACTTTCAATTTTCTTCTTTTACACACCCTACCAAATTCATCCACCAACCTCTGCAACTTCTCTTCAGAATCTCCCAAAGCACAGTGTCATCAGCAAAAAGCAACTGTGACAACTCCCACTTTGTATTTGCTTCTTTATCTTTTAGCCCAACACCTCTTGCCAAGACCCTCGCATTCACTTCTCTTACAACCCCATCTATAAATATATTGAACAACCACGGTGACATCACACATCCTTGTCTAAGGCCCACTTTTACTGGGAAATAGTCCCTTCCCTCCTACACACTCTAACCTGAGCCTCACTATCCTCATAAAAACTCTTCACTGCTTTCAGTAACCTTCCTCCTATTCCATACACCTGCAACATCTGCCACATTGCCCCCTATCTACCCTATCATACGCCTTTTCCAAATCCATAAATGCCACAAAACATCTTTACCCTTATCCAAATACTGTTCACCTATATGTTTCACTGTAAACACTTGGTCTACACACCCCTACCTTTCCTAAAGCCCCTTGTTCATCTGCTATCCTGCTTTCTGTTTTACTCTTAATTCTTTCAATAATAACTCTACCATACACTTTACCAGGTACACTCAACAGACTTATTCCCCTATAATTTTTGCACTCTCTTTTGTCCCCTTTGCCTTTATACAAAGGAACAATACACGCTCTCTGCCAATCCCTAGGTACCTTACCCTCTTCCATACATTTATTAAATAATAGCACCAACCACTCCAAAATTATATCCCCACCTGCTTTTAACATTTCTATCTTTATCCCATCAATCCCAGCTGCCTTACCCCCTTTCATTCTACCCACTGCCTCACGAACTTCCCTACACCCACAACTGGCTCTTCCACACTCCTACAAGATGTTATTCCTCCTTGCCCTACACACGAAATTACAGCTTCCCTGTCTTCATCAACATTTAACAAATCCTCAAAATATTCTCTCCATCTTCCCGATACCTCTAACTCTCCATTTAATAACTCTCCTCTCCTATTTTTAACTGTCAAATCCATTTGTTCTCTAGGCTTCCTCAACTTATTAATCTCATTCCAAAACTTTTTCTTATTTTCAACAAAATTTGCTGATAACATCTCACCCACTCTCTCATCTGCTCTCTTTTACATTGCTTCACCACTCTTTAACCTCTCTTTTTCTCTCCATATACTCTTCCCTCCTTGCATCACTTCTACTTTGTAAAAACCTCTCATATGCTAACTTTTTTTCCCTACTACTCTTTTTACATCATCATTCCACCAATCGCTCCTCTTCTCTCCCGCACCCACTCGCCTGTAACCACAAACTTCTGCTGAACACTCTAACACTACATTTTTAAATCTACCCCATACATTTTCGACCCCATTGCCTACACTCTCACTAGCCCATCTATCCTCCAATAGTTGTTTATATCTTACCCTAACTGCCTCCTCTTTTAGTTTATAAACCTTCACCTCTCTTTACTTACTGATTCTATTTTCCTTGTATCCCATCTACCTTTTACTTCCACTGTAGCTATAACTAAAAAGTGATCTGATATATCTGTGGCCCCTCTATAAACATGTACATCCTGAAGTCTACTCAACAGTCTTTTATCTACCAATACATAGTCCAACAAACTACTGTCATTACGCCCTACATCATATCTTGTATACTTATTTATCCTCTTTTTCTTAAAATATGTATTACCTATAACTAAACCCCTTTCTATACAAAGTTCAATCAAAGGGCTCCCATTATCATTTACACCTGGCACCCCAAACTTACCTACTACACCCTCTCTGCATGTTTCTCCCACTTTAGCATTTAGGTCCCCTACCACAATTACTCTCTCATTTGGTTCAAAAGTTCCTATACATTCGCTTAACATCTCCCAAAATCTCTCTCTCTCCTCTACACTCCTCTCTTCTCCAGGTGCATACACGCTTATTATGACCCACTTTTCGCATCCGACCCTTATTTTAATCCACATAATCCTTGAATTTACACATTCATATTCCCTCTTTTCCTTCCATAACTGATCCTTCAACATTATTGCTACCCCTTCCTTAGCTCTAACTCTCTCAGATACTCCTGACTTAATCCCATTTATTTCTCCCCACTGAAACTCGCCTACCCCCTTCAGCTTTGTTTCGCTTAGGGCCAGGACATCCAACTTCTTTTCATTCATAACATCGGCAATCATCTCTTTCTTATCATCCGCACTACATCCACGCACATTCAGACAACCCAGTTTTATAAATGACATGTTGTCTGCTGTAATTTCTGCCTGGGAAGGCTGGCAGGGTGAGTGGGTGAAGGCTTCTTACCACACAGATACATACATATTATGTTACATTTTTTTTAATAACGCACTGGCCATTTACCACCGAGGTAGGGTGAACCTGTGTTACATTTCTAATATAAATAAATAAATTGCTTGTAACTGCTTGAAAAAGCTCCTGGAGAGCGAAACGTTGCCACAATAAAATGTCACATTAGTTGCATTTGTGTCCTTTTACTTAATATAAATAACAAAAAAAGGCACAATACCGTTCTTGCCCCTACCCTCTGTGGGCCGCTAGCTCCCTTGCAGTGCTCCTCTTTCTTAGTATATGACCGACTCCACTACTACTACTACCACTATTACTCCTCCACCACTTCCTCTCTTGTTCCCATCCCTGTCTGCTGGCTTCTATACATATATACTCCCTCCTCTTCTTTTTGTTAGTGTGACTTTGTAAATGGTCCAAGTCGGACTAAAACATCGTCGTAAGCTCCTCTCTTCTATGTGTGGGTTATTTGTATACATTTCTAGCTTTGTATTTCTGCTATTTTATTTCTATTTACATGGAAAACAAAAATTTGTGTTTATCAAAGCACCTAACACTATTTTTTCTGCAAGTTGTTCCTATAAGTATTGTTTATATTTTCTTGCTTTTACATACCTGCTGCATACTCTTTCCTTTGTGTATATAAATTATTATCCAGCAGCAACTAGTGTAACGATAAGGAACTTTGGATATCTTTTTTTAACATAGTTGAATTTACAAGCTGTTATCCAACCTGAGCTTATTTCAAACCCCCGCCCTACCTAAGATATACTACCATCCTGCAGGATGCCACCTACAACACCTACCAGCAGATACCTACTTGTTGCTAGACAAACAAGAGCAACAAGTATAAGACAACTTGCTCAATATCTCATCCTACCTTGGGCATCATACCCAGATCAGAATGAGGAACAGCCTGGAAGAACTTAAGTTTCATCAAGTAAACAGTTATGGCTTTCAATATGAAACTACTCTATGAATAAAGACAAAATCATAAAAGAAAAATTTATACACTAAAAGATTTTATGAATTTCTAATACAAAGAAATGTCTTGATATACACCAGTCACAAGCCTTGGGTTAAATGATGATGATGATCATCAAAGGGGAGTGTTGTTAAATCCTCATTATCATACTCAACACATCATCTGGGAAACAGGAAGTGTGGAGGTAATCATGCATGATCTCAAGGTGAGTACCCTCTCCAACTGCATAGGTTAAGATCCCTTCGCCAGTATGACGGCACCTTTTCCCCTGAAGGGTTCTAGTACTAGACCAGCCCCTTTACCTCTTACCTTCACCTTGTTACCTTGTTGTTTATCTTGAGCTCATTCCCTTGTATCTTACCTTGAGCTCATTATAAATACTCCTATGTTTGATAGTGGCTGCTTTCTTTTCCGTAATACTGAAGTCCCACGAAGAAAACACTTTCTTCACGAAAGAGGCCGACATGTCATGTTCCACATCAATGTAATTGTTCTTGTACAGGACAATCACCCTAGGGAGAGAGTACCTAGTCACTACTAATTAATTAATTTACTAAATGATCCATTATATATAAAAGATAATAAATGCTATACAGAGTGAAAAACATATTTTTTCAACAAAAAATTGAATTAAACATTAAACAGAATGATTGACTAAAGAAAGTGTAATGAACACTTGCCAGTGCTCAATAATAACCCACATATCTGAGCGCCTCTGCAAAGACAGTGATTATGTATCAGGTGAAAGTGTTGAATGATGATGAAAGTATTTTCTTTCTTTTTGGGTCACCCTGCCTTGGTGGGAGACAGCCAACGTGTTAAAAAAAAATGAAGAAAGAAACTAAAAAAATTAATTTATGTGAAAAAGACACCAGAAGGGGGTCAATATATGCAGATCAATTAATTTTCTGAGTTTCCTGTCTTGATGTCTTTTTTTTTTTTTTAACACACTGGCCATCTCTCACCGAGGTAGGGTGACCTGAAAAAGAAACACTTTCACAATCATTCACACTATCACTGTCTTGCCAGAGACATGTTGATATGACAGTTCAGATGTCACTCCAAACAGCAAATATTTAAAAACCCCTCCTTTAGAGTGCAGGCACTGTATTTCCCACCTCCAGAACTCAAGCCCAGCTAACTGGTTTCCCTGAATCCCTTCAAAAAATATTTCCTTACTCATACTCCAACAGCTCGTCAAGTCCCAAAACCATTATTATTATTATTATTATTATATGACCTGTAAAGGTTATACAGCAGCTGCGGAACGAGAGGGTAGTTACTGTACAAGCTGTTTGATCACAGTGAGGGTCTGGGTTCGATTCCTGGTGAGGGTAGAAACAATGGGCCTGTCTCCTTAAATTGGTTGTCTATGTTCACCCATTAGTAATAATGGGTACCTGGGTGTTAGTCGACTGGTGTGGTTCGCATCCTGGGACAAAATTGACTTAATTTGCCCGAAATGATCGGCATAACAAGTGGCTTTCTATATAGCAGTATGTCATTGACGTCAGCTAGGCCTTGTACATGTACTTGTAGAAATAAAGATATTATACAGTAGTATTAGTATTATTATTGGTGTGACAGCAATCCCCTTAAAAGGTACAATAACAAGAACAAGGCCAACAAAATGAAATTTCATTCAGTTTCTGACTAATATGTGATAATTTGGTGAGAACTAAAAAAATATTTTTCAATATCTCACATATTAAAAAAATCATATGAAATGTCCATAAAAATCTAATTTACTATTGCATATTTTGATGTAATAATAAAGACTAACCTATGAAGAATGACAATCAGGTAGATCACATAGGCTAGGAAAATAACAAAGAAGTAAGCTTTGGACATATTATAATGCACATCCTTCATGAGTGAAAAGCTGTCCGAGCCGTATGTGCCGTAGTACAATTCTGTCGAGTCAAACCAGCCCTGAAACAAACAATAATGATTTATGTTAGGTAAAAGGACACGTTTGAGCAATTAATGTGACATTTAATTGTGACAACGTTTTGCTCTCCAGTCATTTACAATAAAAAGTCACAATATCATGGCTGGAACAATTCACAAATAATCTGACAACGTTTCAGTCCTTACTGAACCACAATCATGTCACAATTAACAATGTGACAACTGTGCCTTCATAATGGTCCAAAATAGACCGACGAGTCATCATAAATTTCCTCTCCCTCAACGATCATTTAGACGATCTGTTACTGGATGAAGGGTGTCTTGCAACTCAGTTGTAAAGCCTCCAGTTCACAACTGAAAAGACCTGGGTTTGATTCCTGGGGTAAACTGAGATGCATGGGCATGTCTGAAACAGTCCTACACCTTACAACAAAACTCTGAACAATGTATGTATATAAAGTTTTCATATTACAGTAGTAGATTATAATTAACAGTTTGCACCATGTTAATTACCAAGACATGAAGTAAATAATTATTATTATTATAGTCACAGGGAAGTGATAAACCTGAAGGGTTTGGGAATGGTAAGTTATTAAGCTCAAACCTAAGAAGGGAAATGTATCTCCAATTCCTTAAAGCAAGAGCCCTGAACCAGCACCAAGGTACCCACCCTTAAGAGTTTGGTACTTAAATAATATTCTTACAGAAGATTTATGTAAAAAGGTGAAAATGAGTAATAGTGTTAGAATATGGCATACCCGTGTCAAGGACAAGAAGCGCATGTCTTACTGAGTTCCCTCTAGCATGGGTGAGTCTGCATCCCCACAGTCAGATCCAGTTATAGATCACCTAGATACATTGTTCAATTATGATGATAATCAATATAAACCATCACAATTGTAGCATAACCAAATTTTTGCAACAAAAATACTGCTACAATTAAAATAAGAAATACAAAAATAAACACAGTATTTGTTTAACTGTCATGCCTGATAGACATGACTGATAGACAGATCACGTGACTGATAGATAAATTGCAAGGCTAGAAGAAAAAATTAACATAATTAACATTCAGTTATGATAGAATAAAGAGCTGGAAAAATCAATACAATACACAAATAACCCGTACATCTGCTCCAAACTCGAACAATTATGTAAGTGTATTTTTGTAAGTGCTTCTGTAAGTGTATTTTTGGGGATCTAAAAGGACTAATCTAATTTACTACATTATTCCTTATGGGAACAAGTTCGTTTGGTAACGGCACTTGAACAGCATTCTGGAATAAATTAATTGCGTAAACCGGGGTACCACTTTATATGTATATAGGAGAGGGACAGGACAGAGAGAGAGGAAGAAAGAAGGGTGATTTGTGTATTGTTTCAGTCAAGATATTGTGCCTTTTTGTTCTTTATAATATACATTATTGATTAAGCTTAATGATAAAAGGCAGACTGTAAGAAAAATTTAATTGATAACGGAAGGTCTAAAAGTCGAAAGGTAAACAAGACTTGGAAAACATGCACACTGAAGACTGCTTCTGTACAAAGTATTCCAAGGGAAGACAGAAGAGTATACAAGACTCAGTAATAAATCAACTTAGTGTGCACAATGAATAAATACTTGTCATTCCAATTCTTTAAGGTAGGTTTAAAGCCTATGAACTGCACAAGGGGTCATTAAAGTTGTACATCACCTATACACCATCATCCATGAATAATTTAATCACTAAAACAGGGATTAAAATAAGCTCATGTATGGATTTTCACTCAAGAGATATTAATGTATATATCCTGAGTGATACACACCTCTCAGTGTATATACAGAGATGTACACCTCTCAGTGTATATACAAAGAGATGTACACCTCTCAGTGTATATACAAAGAGATGTACACCTCTCAGTGTATATACAAAGAGATGTACACCTCTCAATGTATATACAGTGGTACCTCGGTTAACGATGGTCCCCAAACTCACCCTTTTATGTAAGTTTATTTTTTTAAATGCTTTTGTAAGTGTATTTTTGGGGGTCTAAAAGGACTAGTCTATTTTACATTATTCCTAATGGGGATAAATTCGTTTGGTAATGGCACTTGAACAGCATTCTGGAATGAAAAAATATCATTAACCGAGGTACCACTGTACAAAGAGATGTACACCTCTCAGTGTATACAGAAAGAGATGTACACCTCTTGGTGTATACACCTTATGTGCCACTACACATTCCAATATGTGATTGCAGGGGTGAGTAGCAGCTCCTGACCTCGAGAGTGTGAGAATGGCTGTGAGCCAACCAGTTGTGGAAAGATACAACACAATGTCTCCTTTATCCATACAATGTCTTAGTCATACTCCAACACAGAAGTCCTCTGCCTCATTCACTAAAATTTGCAAATGTTTAACCCTTTGGGGGTCCAAGGGGTCTCTCTGAAACTTGTTCTCAGGGTTCACGAATTTAAAAAAAAAAAATATTTTTTCTTATGAAATGATAGAGAATCTTTTTCCGATCATAACGCCACAAAAATTATGAAATTTTATTGAAAACTAATGGAATTATGATTTCGCGAAGTTAGCGGTATTCATGACATTTACGCATCAGCGATTTTGCCCACTTTGAGCCCTATTTTCGGCAAATTCCAATGTTTCAGTCTATTAAAATTATAGCTATTTCACTAGAACTCCATTTTTTCTATCGACTGAGTACAAGAAACCGGCTATTTACCAATTTGAACTACCCAAAATAGTGGTCAGAAAATGGCAATTTGGCCACTTTAACACAAATTTCAAACAATGCCAATTTCAAAATAGGGTCCATAATAAACAAGGCAGACATTCCTGGCACTAAAATAACATCTTCTCTGTTCAATAGTCACCTCTCCAGGCCCCTCTTACATTACGTTTGCTTTCCATTTTGAATTTTTATTCTCTCAAAAAATAGAAGATTTACTGTTATGTATACAACTACATCATTGTAAAAATGATATAAATAATATCAGCGCACTTGTGCAAGAATATAAGACTCTCCAGTTGATGTGTATTGGACGCATGGTGTAATTTGTTTACTCTTGAACATCGGCCAAAATCGAACATTTTCGCTACTTTGCGCTCAGTTTCAAGGTACTTGTCATCGTGAAACCAGTCAAAATTATCTGTATTTCTGTAATATATCATCTATTCTATAAAATGAGACTACGAAAACGAGAATACAAGCATAAATACCATACGAAAATAGACTGCAAAGTCGCTGTTTTAAACCAAAAACAGGGTCAGAGTTTTTTTTTTCCTCATTATGCACTGTGTGGTGCAGCAATTTTTTTATACTGCGCACACTGACCGCACAGACCCATTCTATCACATCTAGGCCTAACAGCCTGTTTCTGCTTGATTTGAGGGCGCTAGAATTTAGGCTTACTAGTACGTCAATAACCACAGTGCCTAAAACGTACTTGTACGACCATAACCCCAAAAGGGTTAAATACTTAATTTCAGTGTAACTTTGTTACAATTAATTACCTTTGGATTGATTACATTTTTTTTAACACATTAGCCGTTTTGCACTGAGGCAGGGTGATCCAAAAAGAAAGAAAACCCCAAAAAGAAAGCAAAAACTTTCATTATCATTCAACACTTTCACCATCACATTACATTTATTGCATCACCATTACATTTATATAATTATAATAACTTCTTTATAAGTCTTTATACAAATAAATCACTCCATGCATAAAGGAAGGAAATAAAGTAAATACGTATTGCAAAGTTAACTACGATTTATCTGGAGCTAATAAAACCATGTTATGTTATAGAAGAATATTAATAAAACCATGTTATGTTATAGAAGAATATTAATAAAACCATGCCAAGTTATAGAAGCATATTAATAAAACCATGCTAAGTTACAGAAGCATATTAATAAAACCATGCTATGTTACAGAAACACACTGTACTAATAAAACCATGCTAAGTTATAGATATAGTATACTAATAAAAACTACATAAAATTATTTTGCAAAATCCTCACTAGAAAAACAATTACTAATAGCAAAAGAACTATCTCGTACTTTTAATTTGGATTCCGGCATACAAAATTTTATCTAATTAAAAAAAATAATATACATATACAGTGGTCCCCCGAGTATCGTAAAAACTTCACTCCAGAAGCCTGCTCAAGCGCAATTACCGAACGAATTTACTCCCTTAAGGAAAAATGTCACGTAGGTTAGTCTATTTCAGACCCCCAAAAATACACTTCCACAAGCACTTACAATATTATACTTACATAATTGTACGATTTTCGGGGTGTACGTAACTCGGGGGACCACTATTAATATTTGTGTTAAAAATATTAAGATTCTAACTCATTATTTTTTTCCATGCCACTGAGATGTTATCCTATCTCAGCTCATTTCAAAACCCATCCTTATTTAAGGACATCCCTCATGTCAGTCTCACACTATGCAAAAATGCAATGCACATAAAGGGCTCGAAGATCTGGAATTCACTACCTGAACCGGTCAAGGATCTCCTGACTACATATAAATTTAGGACTTTGCTTAAAAATCATCTCATCTCTCAATACTAACCAAACCAACCAAAACAACTTCTAATTAGTTATTACATATACGTATGTATTATATTATATGACCTCTAGTCTATTAAACATCTGCCTATCCATGAAATATTACTGCTTGAACCATTAATTGTAATATTATTTTTATTATGTGCAACTTCAAGATTATTATTCTTATAAACCCCCACTTTGACTACCTCACACTTGTATTAAGATTAAATAAAGATTTTAATAAAAGTTAACCACTCTTATCTTGTCTAGATTTAAGTAGGTATTATGTTTACTAGGATTAGTCTACCCAAAATCCCCCAGCATGATAGTGGCTTTCTTTGTATTTAGCAAACCAAAATTGTAATTACACATTGTAACCTTTACTTCTTCTTTCAACGCACCGGCCGTATCTCAGCGAGGTGGGGTGGCCCAAAAGGAAATACGAAGTTTCTCCTTTTAAATTTAGTAATATACGTATATGGGAGAAGGGGTTACTAGCCCCTTGCTCCTGGCATTTTAGTCGCCTGTAACCTTTACAAAGAAATAAAAAATTTATTCTTTATTCTTTTTTTGTATTTAATGCAACTAGAGCATTAGAAATAAGTTATCTTAATATGTAACTTTACCACTATGAGAGGAATTAATTTTCATGCACTTGATTATGGTCTCTCAATCATGTTCTCAAGGTGCAGATCCTTGACAGTGTTGGTACGAGATCATAAAAGCATTTTGATTTTAACTCCCATTCACAGTAGTCACAGTATGTGACACTTTATGGCATTATATAGTGTAGCAGATTCTCACATAACGTGTGGGTTACATTTCCTTCCCCTCCCTCTCTTCCCAAGGTGCCTTTGATATACTTTTGATATACAGTGGACCCTCGGAAATCGAACACTCCCAACGCGCCCTATTATGTAAGTTTATTATTGTAAGTGCTTTTATAAGTGTATTTTTGGGAGTCTGAAACGGACTAATCTAATTTACATCATTCCTTATGGGAATAAATTCGTTTGGTAACAGCACTTGAACAGAATCCTGGAATGAAGAATGTTCAAAACTCGGGGGTCCACTGTACCTTTGACATACCTTTGATATTCCTTTGACAGTCCTTTGATATACTACTACATACATTTGATATGCATTTCATATACATTTGTTTTGTTTTGAGAGTTTTTCTGCTGCACAGTTTGACCCTAGGCCAGGGACCCACAACTAACACTTAGTCTGATGATTATTAATATTAGGTATTACAAAAGTGACGGAATCGTAGACACGTGGGGGGTTGTACAGCACATAGGGGGGATGGGGAATGGGAGGCAGTCAGGCTCAATCCAAGGAAAGAAAGGTCAGGCCTAATTCTTTGGATCAAGAACCCCGCTCACCAGCATCAAGGAACCTCCCAATAATCAGGGGCAGCAGATATAAGGAGACTTGCCCATAGATCTCACTTTGCCTAGGAATCAAACCAGGTCCTGTGGGTTGTGAGTCGTATATGCTACCACTGAGGTACAGTTCACCTCTTCTACAGTATCATCATTATTATTATTATTATTGTTATTCACAAGGAAGCACTAAACCAGTAGAGGTGATACAGCACCTGGAAAATAAACAATCGGGTTTCATCCAAGGAAGAGAAGAGTAGCTCTAATTCCTTGGATCAAGATCCCTTTACCAGCATCACGGTACCCGTTTTTCCTTGAAGGGCTCTAAAGCACCAAATGTTGTCTTTAGGGAAAATTAATTAGCCAAAATGCAGGTGAATTTTTCTATGACAAGAGATCAAAAATTTTATTTGTAATTTTTATCATTAAATTTGTGGTGAGGTGCAAGAATTTTCCTAATTTTATTTTCGGTGCAAGTGGTTACGACTAGCTACAACTGGTGCATAAATCAAGTGGTCTCTTACCATTGATTACTGTCCTGCTTCCTTGGCCGAATGCAAGAGGTAAAATATTCCGTAAGACTTTCACATCATAATTCACATAACAAATACGTATTAACACACTGGCTGTCTCTCACCGAAGTAGGGTGACCCCCCATCCCCCCAAAATATATTTATCATCATTCATTCAATTGTCATTCATACATAAAAACATTTAAATATATAATACAAAGACCCACAAGGAGCCAGAAGCAAATACAAGGTGAACTGGGAGTTGTATATTACGATATACAACCGAGGTCCTCAGTTGAAGGCAGAAATACATAGCTCCTATCTCACTTTGTTTCCTTCTAGCTACATATATAAACATAAAATTATTACCACTGTAATCTTAAGTTAGGCTTAAGCTTGCCCAAAATGCTCTGCATAACCATGGGCTTTCTGCAAGCACAATCAAATGTCATACATCTCTGTACAAACACTGTATCATGTGGAAATAAATCTTTGACTTTGACATGTGGGTTTTTGTGCTATGCCATCTGCACCAAATACATACGTGCCCCACATATTCACAAAATTACCTAATATAAAAAAGCAATGCAACTGATTAAAAAATCAGTAAACTAAAATTAGGCATAAAAAATACTTAATTACTTAATTCATTAATCAAACTCATCAGACAAATATTGTACAAGACTACAGCACAAGCATAAAATAAACTATATATATACATGAAACAATACACTTTATACACAAACACAGGAACAAATGTGAATTCACCTAAAATAAATCATAAACCAATATTTTCTTGCCGAATCTGTACCAGACACATGCATAAAATTAACATAGTATGTGTATATGCGAAATCAATGAATTTGATGTAAAAAATGCAGAGAAAATATTTACAAAAAGACAACTTGTTGAAGCCCACAAAGATACCACTGTTATGTGGCATGGATTGCTAGGATGAGTGTATGACTGGTGGCACCAACTGCTAGGATAGTGTATGACTGGTGGCACCAACTGCTAGGATGAGTGTATGACTGGTAGCATCAACTGCTAGGATGATTGTACAACTAATGGCACCAACTGCTAGGATGAGTGTACGACTGGTGGCACCAACTGCTAGGATGAGTGTACGACTGGGGGCACCAACTGCTAGGATGAGTGTACGACTGGTGGCACCAACTGCTAGGATGGGTGTACGACTGGTGGCACCAACTGCTAGGATGAGTGTACGACTGGTGGCACCAACTGCTAGGATGGGTGTACGACTGGTGGCACCAACTGCTAGGATGAGTGTACGACTGGTGGCACCAACTGCTAGGATGGGTGTACGACTGGTGGCACCAACTGCTAGGATGAGTGTACGACTGGTGGCACCAACTGCTAGGATGAGTGTACGACTGGTGGCACCAACTGCTAGGATGAGTGTACGACTGGTGGCACCAACTGCTAGGATAAGTGATGAATGTTATCAGATACTCATGTGAGCTACTTCTCCCTCTTAATACACTAGACTTATTAATGTTGCAACTAGACATGTTATCTAAATAAAAACTTATGCATTAATTTGACTGGAAAATAATATATGATAATGTACATACTATTGTGATAAAACCTTCAATTTTAAATGAAGGCATAGCAGTTCACCTACTTTAAACACAGTTCACCACACTACTCATGCTTAGTTATAAGAGTACATACTGCTGTTTGGTCCCTAGTACTCCACATACAAGTACAAAATTTACACATTGTAAATAAAATAACCAACACAAAAATATCTACTGTGATTTTTGTGCAAGGGAACAACGTGCACACGAAGGAGCTTTGTTAAGAGTCACATTTGGGATGACTTAAAACAGTGTCGAGCAACATAAAGAGGAGAAACCAAAGAGGGTGTCCAGAGTTGTAGGTTGACAAAGAAAGAGTTAAAAAATGAAGTGCAGGGACACTGCAATCATCAAAAGTGAAAATAAGTTAAGCAACAGATTGCCGATCTTCATTCATAATGAACAATAGTTACCATGTACAGTACACTGCTGACACTAAGTTGACACAAAACTGAAAGTGGAATAAATATTTTGCACTGGTAAAGAACTGAAAAAATAGCAAAGCTCTTATGTAGAAAATAAAAGGAAATCCTACTAATGTATTTAGAAGTAAGTAGTACAGTACTGTATACTAGCAAAATATTCAGGTTGCCATTTAAGATAACGTGGCCTAAAACTAGCACATTTAAGACAATACATTTCAATAGTACTACATTACTTGAATACAAAAAATTACTAATAAGAAGAAATGCTGGACTTTTAAAATGAAAAAGAAAGTTTATGGAATTACTGCAAATAACAAAAATTCTACTTACAGCGCCAGTTAGCCAATCTAAAGGACCAAACATTTTGGTGGTGTCATCGTTCTCATTGGACAGGATCACTTTGTTTGTAGTGGTGCTCAGACTGGTGGGTCTCCGTGTTCCAGCAACACTTGTAGTGGCAGGAGAATTACTTACTACTCTAACTGTACCCGATTTTCCTGCCACCAAGAAAAAAGAGCTAAATAAATATATACATACTGTAGAAACCCTCATTTACAGTGACAAAAATATTTACATGGCTTTAAATGTAAATATGTACAGTAAAGAGGGGAATGTATGAGAGTATAGTTATACCAACACTCTTATATGGGTGCGAAGCATGGGTGATGAATGTTGCAATGAGGAGAAGGCTGGAGGCAGTGGAGATGTCATGTCTGAGGTCAATGTGTGGTGTGAATATAATGCAGAGAATTCGGAGTTTGGAAATTAGGAGGAGGTGCGGGATTACCAAAACTATTATCCAGAGAGCTGAGGAGGGGTTGTTGAGGTGGTTCGGACATGTAGAGAGAATGGAACGAGACAGAATGACTTCGAGAGTGTATAAATCTGTATTGGAGGGAAGGCGGGGTAGGGGTCGGCCTAGGAAAGGTTGGAGGGAGGGGTAAAGGAGGTTTTGTGTGTGAGGGGCTTGGACTTCCAGCAAGCATGTGTGAGTGTATTTGATAGGAGTGAATGGAGAAAAATGGTTTTTAATACTTGACGTGCTGTTGGAGTGCGAGCAAAGTAACATTTATGAAGGGATTCAGGGAAACTGGCAGGCCGGACTTGAGTCCTGGAGATGGGAAGTACAGTGTCTGCACTCTGAAGGAGGGGTGTTAATGTTGCAGTTTTATAACTGTAGTGTAAAGCACCCCTCTGGCAAGACAGTGATGGAGTGAATGATGATGAAAGTTTTTCTTTTTCGGGCCACCCTGCCTTGGTGGGAATCGGCCGATGTGTTAATAAAATAAAATATACCATCGATACACCAGACCACAATTTAATGGGCTACATTCAATAAATTTACTGTGTTAATGTAAAATTATCACCATCATCATCATTCTCTAAATTATTTCATCAGAAGAAACAAAGATGGACTGAAACACCTACCCTGATAATTTCTAATCCATTAAAAATTATAAATTTCACTTTTTAAGCCTTCAGCTCTGCAGAACTATCAAACCACATCAAATAGTATCACATTATTTACATGCAGTCATGCTGACACTTTACCAACATACAGTGGACCCCTGGTTTTCGTGATTTTTTCGTTCCAGAATGCTGTTCAAGTGCCATTACCAAATGAATTTATTCCCATAAGGAATAATGTAAAGTAGAGTAGTCCTTTTAGACCTCCAAAAATACACTTACAAAAGCATTTAAAAAAATACACTTACATAAAAGGGCGAGTTTGGAGCAGGACGAACACCGGGGGTCCACTGTATTTGTAATTTTCATGTTAATTTTAATTATTTTTCTAATGTTACTAATTCAATGCCTGCATTACACATACAAGAGTAGTTATTTGAAAAATAAAATGATGGAATAAAATACAATATTAAATACAATGATACAAATCGATCATTCCATATAAAGTACAGTAGAGTGAAATAAAGATTATGAGAATAGGTCATCAATACTGAGCTTTTGATTCCAAGAAATATTACCAGAAACATTCTTAAATGAGAAACCCAGAGAAGTTGCACCAGTTGTAACTGGAACATCAGTGGTGGTGTGAGGCACGGAGGTGTCGTCATGTAGTCGAGCCAGCAGCTGGGGTGTCAGCAGAAATCCACACCTGAGTGACAATTACTTTAAAAAAAATACATCCAAAGCAAGAAATAATTCTCTATATGATTTTGCAGCCTATCTCACAATACACACTAGTACAGTACAGAACCTTATTTTTTCCCATATAAAATACACCGAGATAAAAAATAGCCTGATTTTGAAGGAATATTATGGAAAGAAATGATCTGAGGTCTAGGAACAAAATATATTTGCACAATATATCATTAAATGGGATTCAAGGGAAGGTCAGGTTCAACTGTGTAGTGAAAATATAAAAATTATGAAGTGGCAATTTCATTTTGAATTGTACAGTCAAAATAAAAAAAATGTAATACATTAGGTGCTCAATGCCTCTACTATTACCAGTGCCTCAAATGATGTACACAGTACAATATCATACATGAAATTCTGAATATAAAATGCATTATATCATTATCATTATGAAGAAAATTAATGAACCTTAAAAAAAAAAAAAGAGTAAACATAATTAAAAACTGCTTAATTACAAAAAATACACCGACAATGTTACTTACACAATGATTACAATTGTAAGATTGAGAAGGAAGAGATAGCGCAGAAACTTGAAGTATGAGCCAACTCCGGTACCAAATGTGCCCTCTATTTCCTTGATCTCTTTGTGCCACAAACTGTAGTCATGAAATGTATCCAGCACTGACTGACGCATCTGTTTAAGAAAATGCAAGACGTTACAAAAGATGTTTAATGCTTCCAAAAATTGATAGAGCAACAAAGATAAGCTACAGAGAATATGAGGCAGGGAGGAAAGGCAGAATTGATTAGTAAGTAAAACTAGCCATAAAGGGTAATCTTCAAATGTACGTAATTTCTATGGCAATTAATTAAGTCCAGCACAGTGGCACAGCATAGAAAACCCTCATAACCAAAGTTTCTGCCATCCAAATACTATAACAAGATAAAAGTAGCTCAGCCAGGAGAATGATAAATTGAATTTTGTATTTTTTTTTTATGTTTTTTGTTAAATGCATTAATACTTTGCATATTACTTCTCAGCACATGTGTGGTAGACTCATGTTTTTTTGGGTACAAATGAATGAAGATCAAGCTACTTGTATTTTAAATAGTTAACACCAAGTTACACACCTTCACTGAGGTCTAAGTGCACTGCACTATCGGCATTTCTGTAATATGTAACTCAAATTTGCTTTAGTGTACAACATACCTTGTACCAGCGCATGCTGAGGGTGTATTTGAGATACTGCATCCTGCTTATGGTACGTGACGAGTAGCGTTGAGAAGAGCGGCGGGCCGTCAGTCTTCTCCGTATTTCCTTTTTCACCCTTAAGGGTTTATATAATTCTCTTAGCACCTCTCTGAAATTGAGAAAATTGCACTGTTGTAGATGTGAGGCACATCCCTGAGAGCTATGCTGGTGCTGGCTATTTTACTCCTGAAATGGTAAGGTTACACACCGAATGTGCTGTACTTTCGGCAGAGTTCCTGGGAGGGTTCCATGTATAGTAAAGGCTTCTGATCATTTGCTTGGATACTGAACCGTGATACACTTTAGATGACAGGCACAACAAATTGGAGTTTAAAATCAACTTTTCATACAGCATAGTCTTTATCTTCATAATCATGAAATATTAACACATGAAACATATATCTGAACAATATATAAGCATAACTAAAATTATTGCATATTAAGAAGTCGTAACATTTTTCTACATTAAAATAACAAAGAAAATTCTTGGGTTATACAAAAGAAGAAGAGTGTAGTGTGTTCCTAAGACAACATAAACCTAGTTGAAGAGAGCATCACACAAACAAATTCAATCTTTACACTATGCAATCTCCTACTCTTATTTGCTTTTTACCCATTAGCCATTCCTCATCATGGAAAAGTCACCCAAAGAAGGAAAACATATTCACCATCATTCACTCCTACCTATTTTTTTACAGAGGGTAGTCTTCTCAGCCATGCCTACCTTCCCTGGAAGGAGACACCATAGCCAACACAATCAATGGTATCATTAAACTCACAAGCCCCACCATGAAAATGTGGCTACCCACAGTGGCTAACGTGTTGGTCTGGAGTTTTATGACTCTCTGATTGTGGGTTCTATCCCCACCCGTGGTATGGTTTGAAGTTTTTAATAGTAAATCAAATTTTCATACAATTAAATCTTGAATTAATGTACCCTTGATGCTCACTATTTGTGATGTAATTTTTTTAAAAGTTAAAAGATTGAATGACTTTACCTAAGTCTTCTTCATTACTGAATATGAAAATACCTTAACATTTTATGATTTTTTTATCTTCTACTTCTGCATCCTTATTGTCTTAACAAAATAAACAAAAACATGAATTTAAAATCATGCTAGAAGATCACAATGAAAACCTTCTACTACACTTATTAATGCAGAGCAAAAAAAAAAAAATTCACATTAGGAGGACTGGTCATCTTTTAATAATTCAGCAGTTGCATTTACCACAACAAGAAAGTCAAGATTTACCTCCTCATTATCTCTCCGTCCACATTCTCTGACATGAGCTTCTCATCTCCCTCCATGGCATCAGCAAGCTCTTCTACAGCTTCATCTTCTGTATTGGGACTGACGCCTCTCCTTCGCCGAGCCATCACGGTGTTAAACCAGGCAGACTGTCGATGTTCAGAGCCATAATGAAGAGTATGGCTACTCAAAAGTTCTCCTGCATGAAAGAGATAGTATATTATTTTCATAATATGCATAAACAGTGCTAAATAAAGTAGTAAAAATAGTTTTAAACAGCAAGTTATTCACTAATAACACACCAGTCAGTTTCATTAGCATTAGGATAATATGCAATTTAAAATAAATGATCTAAGCTGGTCGAGTGGTTAATGCACTGGCCTGTGATATTTAGGACTCACTAGCCATGGGTTCAAGTCCCTGTTTCATTTACATAACAGACAACAAAGAGAGCATGAACATAAAAATTATAGCAAAGAATTGATTGATAACTATAAATTTCTTAAATAATGCCAGCAGCAGAGGGAACAAACTTGTCGAGGCATCAGCTGGCAGACATGACTTACCTGACCGTGGTTGAGTATCATCTTCCTCATCAGCAAACTTAACTCTTCGTTGCTCTTCTGGCTCATAGTAGAGCATTTCAAAACTTTCCACTAGAGAATGTGCCATGTTGGCTGCTTCTCTACACCTTTAATACTATAGTAAAATTCCAAAATCCAACAGACAGCTATAGTGATAGTGTACTGAAAACAAAGTCTCGAGCATTGATTTGTGGAAGGCAAGACTGCAAAGGATTACCAGGAAGATAATGGTCAGATATATTTCAATGCAAAATTTAGAAAAGTGAAGTGAGGTAATGAAATGCTTTTACCTTCAAAATGCAGTAAAGTAATAAACTACATCTCCAAAAAAGTGTGAAAGTAACCAGAACACCTTTTGAAATGCTACTGCAAATTTTACCAATTCAGACAAATCTTGCAGTTAATTGAACTCAGTTCAAACAAAGCTGATTGTTTCCATAACTGTTTCCATAACATTTACATTATAATGACCACGTAAACTGTAACTGCAATGCAATTAATTGTTTTAAATTGTTATCTCACTCAATTAGTTGCATTGCTACAATTAATTGATATGTTCAACTTATATTCAAACTTTATAACTTAGATACACAATTATACTTATTTTATAAATTATCAACCATAACTTTTTACCATGTAGTCTACAATTAAGTAGTCCTAAGAATGCCCGCAATGCACAGCATATTAGGGGCTTTTGGCATGTACATCTCATTAATACCTATGTATCTTGTCTACCCAACCATGTATCATTGTACCATGTCTCAATAAAGTATTATTATTATTATTATTATTATTATTATTATTATTATTATTATTATTAAATGTAGACTTTCTTTCAACACGTCGGCCATTTCCCACTGAGGCAGGGTGGCAGTAGACATTAACATTAAATGTAGACTCTTAACTTCAACTAAATCACAATTAAAAAAGACCTTTACTAAAGTCACCACCACTGCTATACAACACAAACAGATAAAGGAAAATCCTACAATGCTTCTTCATGCCAGTAAGAGAGATGACAAGCTCAATTAACACATGTAGAGTATCTATAAACACTCAGTGATACATAGCAAGTGATGAAGAAAACTTTGTATTAACCAACTGACTGTAGGGCTTGATAGTTCTCTTAATATACAAAAAAGTATTAAACACACACACACATACACACACACGCACACATTGCTTCCTGACTGCCATTTCCTGTGCTGGGAGTTATAGATAACATGGAAGAATGTGTTCTCTCTTCAGCGAAAACCAAAATAATTGTGACATCAAATCGACATGTACAGTATACGTATATGGTATGTTTTAAAGTAGTACATAGTAGCAGTAGTATATATGGTAATTGTTGGGAGGGAATGTTGTGGTTCAACTGACTTTGTGGGATTATTATTCAGAAAAATTGCTGTCAACACAGCTAGTTAACTTGGTGGGAAAGGCCCGATGTATAAATAAGGTATCAGTACTGTGATCATCATAGTGCATTCTTTTATTTTACTATCTCAAGTGGTATGAGTACCCCTTCTCCTGTATAAATTACAAAATGTAAAAGAAAGAAAAATTTATGAAAGTATTTCTTCTTTTTCGGGTATGAGTATGAGTGGTATGAGTTTTGGTTCACTGCCAGACACCACTAAGCCCACACAAGAAAATATCCTTGAAAATGATACATGATGGTCAGTGTTGAGCACATATTTAGCTCTCATATTCCACCATGAACTTTTCTCAAGATCCTAGTTTGTTTTGAATGCCTAAATCCAATAACAACAACAAAAAAATAATACCCTTCTTCAGTTTGCCTGGAATAAACCTGACAAACTTGAGCACCTGTTGAGCAAACTGACTTGCCCGTGAACTGTCATAGTGTGCTCACAACTGTCAGGACATCTGTAAATACAATCTCCCAGTTTCTCTTAGACTATCATTACTCTAGTCATAGAACATGCACATCCTGGAGGGTTACTAAAAGTCCCTGGGAAACAACAGGTAATAAGGTTTGATCCATGAATGGGAGAACAGCTTCAATTCTTTAGATCAAGAGCCCTTCACCAGCATTAAAGTAGCCCTCCCTGCTTCCTTGAAGGGTTCTGAAAGTACAGTAGCTTGCCAGATAGCAGCCTTCCTTCTAGACTTGAATAACCTCAACCAGGGAGAGGAACATCTCATCATAGGGTGCAAAACCATTATTACTGCATATTCATGTGTGGTAATAATAATAAAACCTACATGGTTTATACAGCACCTGGGAAATGGGAAGTAATCTTGTTTAATCCATGCAAGGGAAGGGTAGCTCCAATTCCTTGGATAAAGAGCCTTTCACTGATATCAAGACAACCCCATGAAGGGACAGAGATCAAAAGAACTAGTTTTTTTTTTTCAATACCGGCCATTTCCCACGAAGGTACAGTGAACTAAAAAAAGAAGAAACACTTTCACCATCACTCACTCCACTGTCTTGCCAGAGGGGTGCCAATACTACAGTTCAAAACTGCAAATATCCTAGTTATGTGGGGTAAGTCAACATACTGAGTGATCATTTACTGTACGTGTATATCATAACTGTCAACAAATGATGTCACTGCTATTATGAGCTCAATTCAATTAAAAATATGTAAAGCTTTAATTTAAGCATAACCTTCAGTGGAAAATGATTTGTATCACTATTGAACCATACCTCCATGTTGAGAGGGTAGCATGTACTGCACCCTGCGTTCCCGGCCGCTATACGAGTGATACTTTGTCGACTCTCGATTGTGTCGCTCCCTAAGGTGAACATCCGTTCTTGTTCGACGTAAGTTAACATGGCTGTGTTCATCGTCGCTCGAGCTTGAGTGATTACCACTGACTAAAAATTTTAAGAGCATGTAATTATACAATAAACTAATGAAATGTTGCAAAAAAATATGTAGCCTTGAAAGATTGTAAAAAATTGCTAATAATATTTATAGGAAATCCTTGAAAATGTTCTATTAAATTATGCATTTCTTGGATATGTACAAGGAATATCCTAGGTTTGATTATGCCTACCATACTATATACTGTACTGTAAAAATATTGCAAAAATTTAGAATCATGTATGAGGTCTAAATAAAAACTTATCAGAAATGTTAAAATTTGCAAACTGAATAATCAAACATGAAAACGTAAATATATGAAAATGAAATGGAAAATTATTTAAATGAAGGGAAGTAAAGGATAATTTTATTTATTAGGAACTGCTAAATTTATAAGTGTCTTGGAGCATTTGGGGAACCAGGGTAATGATAACTGATCCAAAAAGGGCAGGATAGCTTTAATTTCTTTGACCAAGACCCCTTCACTAGCATGAGGGCATCCAACATTAAGTATAAAGAAATAGAATGTAAGGACGATGGAGTAAGAAATGTTAGGTAACATGAGGAAAAACTGTGTATAGGATGTTGAGGATCAAATGAAGATTCCTACCTTCATGCCCCCTTCCCCCGACTCCCTCCCCCATAAAAAAGAGTGACATATACATCATGGACTGGGGCCTACGCCCATGGTAGGTGAGTCCTAAAACTTGGCCAAGTGGTTAGAACACTGGCCTGTGAGTTTTAGTTCTCACCTGCCATGGGTTCAACCCCACCCGTTCCTGGATTAGTTTGCAATCGTGTTATTGCTACTTCAAGAACAGTGATATACTATACATAATTATATATGAAATCATAAAATAGTTAGGTAAATCATGTTTTTATAAATTGCAAATTTTAGCAAGGTTAGGTGAGGTTGCCACATTAGTTTTGGTGAAATGTAAAAAATAGGTGCAGAGTATAAAAAAAATATATAACCATATTTCACCATTTTCTTTTAGCATGAACAAATCTTCAGTGATGCACTGTAATGATTTGTGATTATAAATGGATAGATGCTGGAGAGAGGAGAAATGAAATGAAAGAATGCTGTGGATACCTTTAGTGTAGATTGAATATTAAAAATAAGATACTAGAATGACTGCCAGGCTACTTTTAAAAACTATCTTCAGTGCTATGTGCAACAAAATTACAAGACATTTTTTTATGATCCAACAAATAAGAAATAAACTTACAAAAATACTTACTTTCATTCAGTGGTATGTTTTCAACCTCTACAGTATGTGTATAAGAAGCCATGTCGCGAGTGTTCCTTCAGCCAAGGGCAAGTACGTACCAGTAATGTACTAAGTAAAACTGACTTCTTAATAGCCCTTGAGCTCATAATTCAATGGCAGTTCATAAGGTATCACTTGGCCTTCATTCTTAGAAAGATGCAGTCACTTCCACAGTCACCAGTCATTACCACCAACAAGCAGTAACCCCTAGAGATGGACACAAGGAAATACAGTACAGTAAACCGCAAAAACATTCTTATCCATCTAAATGCTTATTACATGTTCATGATAAGATTTTATCGAGCTAACGCATTTCTCTTATCAGTGTCCACTTGATAAGCAGCTCAGATTTCAGCTATTATGCAGGTCTTTATATTGTTAACTTTATTCATATACAATATCTCAAGCAAGACATTATTGTTTATCTTTAGATAAATAATTAAATAATTACAGCATTTAACTAATGAATATTTAGCGAGAAATAAACACAAAGTTTGTTAAATAATTTGCTGCATTTAATACCAAAATATAAACATCAGATTCACATCTGCATTTACAAACAAAACACTCAGGAATTAATTAATATTTCACGACCTCCAAGCCTCAGTACAAACGTGGAACATACCTGGAGTAAACCTGGAGGGTGTTTCAGGGGTCAATGCCCCCCCCCCTTTTATTATTGTTTTAATAAAAGAAGGGCAAACCAATTTTGCTTCATCATTTGCCCTACCTGACGTATACCTGGAAAGGGTTTCAGGGGTAAACGCCCCACGGCCCGGTCTGTGACCAGGCCTCGTGGTAAATCAGAGCCTGATCAACCAGGCTGTTACTGCTAGCCGCACATAAACCACCGTACAAACCACAGCCCAGCTGGTAAGGTAAGTTATAAATATGTCTTATATTGTGTTCTAGTTAGGTTTCTGTAAGGCTTTGCTAAAGATGTTAACATTTATTGATTCAGGCAAAGCACTGATGTTATCATAATGTTTCCTTAGTCATCTGGAACTTGAATTAAGCTCTAATAAAATCCGATTGCTACAGAGGACATAGTAGCAAGGTATGCTATATAATACTACAGTGGACCCTCAGTTTTCTTTCACCTCCAAACTCGAACAATTATGTAGGTGTATTTTCGTAAGTGCTTTTATAAGTGTATTTTTGGGGATCTGAAATGACTAATCTAATTTACATTTGTCCTTATGGGAACAAATTCGTTTGGTTACGGCACTCAAACAGCATTCTGAAAAGAATTTTCAACGAAAACCGAGGGTCCACTGTATTTGCAGTCCTGACTGGCACCAAATTTGTTACTGAAAAAATCACGTAGAAGGTGCTTGAGGCTCCTTTAATAGTGGTGTCACCACACACAATGAGGGACTGGGGTGCGAGCCATGGACCAGTGGAAACGTTGGTCATGTTTCCTTATACCTGCGGCCCTTGTTCACCTACCAGTAAGTAGGTACCTGGGTGTTACACAACTGATGTGGGTTGCATCTTAGGGAGAGGATTAAAAGACACTAAAGGAAATAAGAGAGACACTCTGATGACATCTTGGCTTTATTGGGTTATCTACAGACACTAACCCTCTGGGTTAATAATGAAAACAAAATCACACATAAACAATACAATATGTATAACATAATATAATGAAAATAATGGAAATAAGTCAAGGACCCCAATGGAAATAAGTCAAGGACCCCAATGGAAATAAGTCAAGGACCCCAATGTAAATAAGTCAAGGATCGCAATGGAAATAAGCCAAGGACCCCAATGGAAATAAGTCAAGGACCCCAATGAAAATAAGTCAAGGACCCCAATGAAAATAAGTCAAGATCACAATGGAAATAAGTCAAGGATCCCAATAGAAATAAGTCAAGAACCCTAATGGAAATAAGTCAAGGACCACAATGGAAATAAGTCAAGGACCACAATGGAAATAAGTCAAGGACCACAATGGAAATAAGTCAAGGACCACAATGGGAATAAGTCAAGGACCACAGTGGAAATAAGTCAAGGACCACAATGGGAATAAGTCAAGGACCACAATGGAAATAAGTCAAGGATCCCAATGGAAATAAGTCAAGGACCCTAATGGAAATAAGTCAAGGACCACAATGGAAATAAGTCAAGGATCCCAATGGAAATAAGTCAAGGATCCCAATGGAAATAAGTCAAGGACCACAATGGAAATAAGTCAAGGATTTCAATGGAAATAAGTCAAGGACCACAATGGAAATAAGTCAAGGACCACAATGGGAATAAGTCAAGGACCACAATGGGAATAAGTCAAGGACCACAATGGAAATAAGTCAAGGACCACAATGGAAATAAGTCAAGGATCCCAATGGAAATAAGTCAAGGATCCCAATGGAAATAAGTCAAGGATCCCAATGGAAATAAGTCAAGGATTTCAATGGAAATAAGTCAAGGACCACAATGTAAATAAGTCAAGGACCACAATGTAAATAAGTCAAGGACCACAATGGGAATAAGTCAAGGACCACAATGGGAATAAGTCAAGGATCCCAATGGAAATAAGTCAAGGACCACAATGGGAATAGGTCAAGAACCACAATGGAAATAAGTCAAGGACGACAATGGAAATAAGTCAAGGACCACAATGGAAATAAGTCAAGGACCACAATGGGAATAAGTCAAGGACCACAATGGAAATAAGTCAAGGACCACAATGGGAATAAGTCAAGGACCACAATGGGAATAAGTCAAGGACCACAATGGGAATAAGTCAAGGACCACAATGGAAATAAGTCAAGGATTTCAATAGAAATAAGTCAAGGACCACAATGGAAATAAGTCAAGGACCACAATGGGAATAAGTCAAGGACCACAATGGGAATAAGTCAAGGACCACAATGGAAATAAGTCAAGGACCACAATGGAAATAAGTCAAGGATCCCAATGGAAATAAGTCAAGGATCCCAATGGAAATAAGTCAAGGATTTCAATGGAAATAAGTCAAGGACCACAATGTAAATAAGTCAAGGACCACAATGGAAATAAGTCAAGGACCACAATGGAAATAAGTCAAGGACCACAATGTAAATAAGTCAAGGACCACAATGGGAATAAGTCAAGGACCACAATGGGAATAAGTCAAGGACCACAATGTAAATAAGTCAAGGACCACAATGTAAATAAGTCAAGGATCACAATGGAAATAAGTCAAGGACCACAATGGGAATAAGTCAAGGACAACAATGGAAATAAGTCAAGGACCACAATGGAAATAAGTCAAGGACCACAATGTAAATAAGTCAAGGACCACAATGGGAATAAGTCAAGGACCACAATGGGAATAAGTCAAGGATCTCAATGGAAATAAGTCAAGGACCACAATGGAAATAAGTCAAGGACCACAATGGGAATAAGTCAAGAACCACAATGGAAATAAGTCAAGGACCACAATGGAAATAAGTCAAGGACCACAATGGGAATAAGTCAAGGACCACAATGGGAATAAGTCAAGGACCACAATGGGAATAAGTCATTTTGACTTTCTGGGGGGTTTATCCTAGGTAATTTACACATGTTACTATGTATGATAATTTGTGTAAGTATTTATGTGTAGTTGTACTTAATAACCTTACTAAGCTACGAGACCAGTCACAAGGCAGACATAATGTCTTTCCTCACATCACTGGAGATAATTAACACTCTTATATTTTACCGGGTTATCCTAGGTTAAATTCTACATAATTCACCACGTAAAAACCATTGTAAAAGTTTCAAATTACGTATTAAGAGGCCTAAATAGAAAACCTACTCGTCTTGTTGGTGTTTAAAGAGCCACTGAGAACTGGCACCGTATCGAACCCTGACTTCAAGTGTCCGCGGATAATAATAATTTATTTCAGCATGATGCAATAATAATAATAATATTTATTTCCAGAAGTACATGTACAAGGTATACAGACCATAGATGACATCAATGACATACTCCTATATAGAAAGCCGCTTGTTATGCTGAGCATTTCCCGCAAATTAGGTCAATTTTGTCCCCGGATGCGACCCACACCAGTCCACTAACACCCAGGTACCCATTTTACTGATGGGTGAACATAGACATGATACAATGTTTTTGCAGACATGGGTGATATTTAGGTATACATGCAAAAAGCCCATAGTTATGCAGAGCGTTTCGGAATAAAATGTTGCCCAGATCTTGACGGGGGTGAGAGAGGAAAGACAAACTGAAACATTAAATTCCTCCTAATTTAGATCAGGTGGATCCCAGTCCTGAACACTGACACAGCCAGGCGTCTTACTCCCTGAGCAAACACCTTTCTGCGTTTTAATTTTCTTCTTCTTCTTCTTCTTCTTCTTCTTCTTCTTCTTCTTCTTCTTCTTCTTCTTCTTCTTCTTCTTCTTCTTCTTCTTCTTCTTCTTCTTCTTCTTCTTCTTCTTCTTCTTCTTCTTCTTCTTCTTCTTCTTCTCTCAATAGAGAACCTCATAGGAATGGTAACCTTAGACTTGTTTATGATTCATTACCTTTGTAACTGTCATGATTGTGACCAGCTCTACCTGGAGCTCATTACCTTTGTAACTTGTCATGATTGTGACCAGATCTAGTTCATTACCTTTGTAACTGTCATGATTGTGACCAGCTCTACCTGGAGTTCATTACCTCTGTAACTTGGTCATAATGGTGACCAGATCTAGTTCATTACCGCTGTAACTTGTTCAGCTATCAAAACTTTGGGGTCCAGTCCCTGGACCCATTATGTACCTCTGTAATCTTTTGACTACCGCCCACAGGATGGGTATGTGGTGCATAATAAAGATATTAAACTAAACTAACTACTGTCAACCACAATATATTATGTAAGAAACTTCAAGCTATCGGTATAGGTTCCATAGACTGGTTTAAGTCCTATCTTAGCAACAGGAAACAAATTGTCAAAATCAACAAAACATAATCAGAACCCCTGCCGATAGCATGTGGAGTTCCCCAAGGTAGTATTCTGGGTCCTTTATTATTCCTGTGTTATGTAAATGACATGAACATCAGTGTCAAGTGCAAATTCCTACTGTATGCGGATGACAGTGCTCTGTTAGTGTCAGGTAAAGACCCACAAGATATAGCTAATGGTTAGTAGACAACAAACTATCGTTACATCTCGGGAAAACAGAAGCCATACTCTGGCACGAAACAAACTGAGAAGGGTAAATAATTTTAATGTCCGGTGTAATGGTGAATCCATCACTTCAGTTTCCTCAGTAAAATATCTGGGAATCCCCTTTGACCCATGCATGTCAGGAGAACTGATAGGGAACAATGTAGTAAAGAAAGGGATTGCCAGACTGAAGTTCCTCTACAGACAAGCACAGTGTCTACCTACTGAGGCTCCCAGGACCCTATGTCTAGCCCTTATACAATGTCATATTGACTACGCTTGCTCTTCATGGTACTCTGCCTTGACAAAAAAAACTGAAAGATAAACTGCAAATCACCTAGAACAAAATGGTAAGATTCATCCTGGACCTGGGACCAAGAGAACATGTAAGCCAGGATTCAAATTCAAATTCTTTATTTCTAGTAATATACAAGGTGGGGTGTACTTATATTATTATACATTTTATGAAGTAGATATTACAAGATGGCCAATAATATGCCTAGGTATACCTAGGCTTTTCAGGCTTTTCAGATGAATTACAACAATTGGATATGCTGAATATTGAAGACAGAGTAAAACAACTTAAGCTAAACACCGTAGCAATTGCATCTGCTAGAAAAATGACAGGATGGATAATGAGAACCTTCAAAACCAGGGATGCCAAGGCCATGTTGACACTTAACAGATCGCTTGTTCTATCTAGGTTGGAATATTGCTGCACACTAACTGCACTTTTCAAGGCAGGTGAAATTGCTGACCTAGAAAATGTGCAGAGAACCTTCACGGCACACATAAGTGCGATAAACCACCTCAATTACTGGGAACGCTTGAAGTTTCTAAACCTGTACTCCCTAGAACGCAGGCGGGAGAGATACATTATTATATACACATGGAAAATTCTCGAGGGATTAGTACCAAACTTGCACACGAGAATCACTCCCTACGAAAGCAAAAGACTCGGCAGGCGATGTAACATCCCCGCAATGAAAAGCAGGGGTGCCACTAGCACGTTGAGAGACAACACAATAAGTGTCAGGGGCCCAAGACTGTTCAACTGCCTCCCAGCATACATAAGGCGGATTACCAACAAACCCCTGGCTGTCTTCAAGCAGGCACTGGACAGGCACCTAAAGTCGGTACCTGACCAGCCAGGCTGTGGTTCGTACGTTGGACTGCGTGCGGCCAGCAGTAACAGCCTGGTTGATCAGGCTCTGGTCTAACATGAGGCCTGGTCACGGACCGAGCCGCGGGGGCGTTGACCCTGGAATTCTCTCCAGGTAATCTCCAGGTAAATCAAGTTTATAAAATTGCTCACAAACAGTGTTCAGAATATCTTGGTGCCAATTTTGTCAAGGCTGGGAACCAAAGCAGTCATAGTACTAGGGGGAGAGAGCACAACTTTGTAGTACCCACAGTCAGTGGCCAGGCTTCAAACACCTTTTATTGTACACCAATAAAGGAATGGAACAGACTGCCTGCACATGTCAAAGCCAGTCATAGCATCAGCCAGTTCAAGAAGAGAACCAAAAGGTACCTAATGAATGTAGCGACAGAAAGGTACCTAATGAATGTAGGGACAGAAAGGTACCTAATGAATGTAGCGACAGAAAGGTACCTAATGAATGTAGCGACAGAAAGGTACCTAATGAATATAGCGACAGAAAGTTACCTAATGAATGTAGCGACAGAAAGGTACCTTATGAATGTAGCGACAGAAAGGTACCTAATGAATGTAGCGACAGAAAGGTACCTAATAAATATAGCGACAGAAAGGTACTTAATGAATGTAGCGACAGAAAGGTACTTAATTAATGTAGCGACAGAAAGGCACCTAATGAATGTAGCGACAGAAAGGTACCTAATGAATGTAGCGACAGAAAGGTACCTAATGAATGTAGCGACAGAAAGGTACCTAATGAATGTAGCGACAGAAAGGTACCTGGAGTCTACCTGGAGAGAATTCCAGGGGTCAACGCCCCCGCGGCCCGGTCCGTGACCAGGCCTCCTGTTGGACCAGAGCCTGATCAACCAGGCTGTTACTGCTGGCCGCACGCAGTCCAACGTACGAACCAGGTAGACTCCAGGTAGACAGCCCGGCTGGTCAGGTACCGACTTGAGGTGCCTGTCCAGTGCCTGCTTGAAGACAGCCAGGGGTTTGTTGGTAATCCCCCTTATGTATGCTGGGAGGCAGTTGAATGTAGCGACAGAAAGGGAGGAGAAGGATTTTTTATTTTTTAGCTAACATACATGTAACTGCAAATAACTCTTTTTACCTTATTCCTAGTATATATATCCTTTATAGTATAATAATAAGGTATTAAAAGGACCCCAATGGAAATAAGTCACTTTGTCTGACTTTTTGGGTTATCCTGGAGGGTTGTCTACACATATGCTGCTATGTATGATAATCTATGTAACTGTATTTGTGTATACCTGAATAAACTTACTAATTCTTCTTCTTCTACTACTACTTCGAGGGCTCTAAGGGCCACTGACAGCTTACGCTGTATCGAGCCCTGGTCCAAAGTTTGGCCAGGAAGGTTAAATTAGGTACGATTGGTCAAGAAACAGAACAAGTGTTTCCTGTCGCGGGTCAAATCTCCAGCTGCGGGTCATAGGATGACTCGCAACTGAAGATTTTGGTCATCTGACCGAGGCCTACCACTCGCTTACCAGTCCACCATTAGGGTTATATATAATTGGCCAGGAGAGACAAGTTAGTTGTACCGCCTGAGCAGCTAGTTTATTGTGCATCCCATGCTGGCTCTGTGTGCTGTATCACATAAAAATAGTATTACAGAGACCACACTGTATTGTGTACAATAACTATATGAAGTAATTGTAAAATATGAAATGACTATTTCTTTCTTGTGATGTAGCAATGCCCAGTAGGGTCTGACAAAGACCCATTGTGACCTCTGTATTCCTGTATTTTTGCGCTACCGCTCAGTGGAGGAGTATGGAGTGCACAATAAATTAGTTACTAAGGCGGTACAACAACTACAGTAGTGACCAACGGAATGGTGGGGCCAGGAGCTGAGACTCGACCCCTACAAACACAAATAGGTGAGTACCAACAAACAGTCGCACGTGAGTCAACAACAACAGACTCTACTTTGGCCTGGAAGGAGCTGATGCATGGCACCCAGACCAACTGTCCAGCAGTGGGTAACATGGAGTTTACCTGGAGAGAATTACAGGGGTCAACGCCCCTGCGGCCCGGTCTGTGACCAGACCTCATGTTGGATCAGAGCCTGATCAACCAGGCTGTTACTGCTGGCCGCACGCAGTCCAACGTACGAACCACAGCCTGGCTGGTCAGGTACCGACTTTAGGTGCCTGTCCAGTGCCTGCTTGAAGACAGCCAGGAGTTTGTTGGTAATCCCCCTTATGTATGCTGGGAGGCAGTTGAACAATCTTGGGCCCCTGACACTTATTGTGTTGTCCCTCAACGTGCTAGTGGCACCCCTGCTTTTCATTGGGGGGATGTTACATCGTCTGCCGAGTCTTTTGCTTTCGTAGGGAGTGATTCTCGTGTGCAAGTTTGGTACTAATCCCTCGAGAATTTTCCACGTGTATATAATAATGTATCTCTCCCGCCTGCGTTCTAGGGAGTACAGGTTTAGAAACTTCAAGCGTTCCCAGTAATTGAGGTGGTTTATCGCAGTTATGCATCCCGTGAAGGTTCTCTGCACATTTTCAAGGTCAGCAATTTTACCTGCCTTGAAAGGTGCAGTTAGTGTGCAGCAATATTCCAGCCTAGATAGAACAAGCGACCTGAAAAGTATCAACATGGGCTTGGCATCCCTGGTTTTGAAGGTTCTCATTATCCATCCTGTCATTTTTCTAGCAGATGCGATTGCTACGGTGTTATGGTCCTTGAAGGTGAGATCTTCTGACATGATCACTCCCAGGTCTTTGACATTTGTTTTTCGCTCTATTGTGTGGTTGGAATTAGTTTTGTACTCCGATGAGATTTTAATTTCCTCACGTTTTCCGTATCTGAGTAATTGAAATTTCTCATCATTGAACTTCATATTGTTTTATGCAGCCCATTTAAAGATTTGGTTTATGTCTGCTTGGAGTCTTGCAGTGTCTTCAACGGTGGACACTGTCATACAGATTCGGGTGTCATCTGCAAAGAAAGACACAGCACTGTGGCTTATATCCTTGTCAATGTCTGATATGAGGATGAGGAACAGGATGGGAGCAAGTACTGTGCCTTGTGGAACAGAGCTTTTCACATTAGCTGCCTCAGACTTTACTCTGTTGACTACTACTCTTTGTGTTCTACATGTTAGGAAATTATAGATCCATCTACCAACTTTTCCTGTTATTCCTTTATCACGCATTTTGTGTGCTATTACACCATGGTCACACTTGTCAAAGGCTTTTGCAAAGTCTGTGTTTAAGATAAGATAAGATAAGATTTCTTCGGATTTTTAACCCCGGAAGGTTAGCCACCCAGGATAACCCAAGAAAGTCAGTGCGTCATCGAGGACTGTCTGTCTTATTTCCATTGGGGTCCTTCATCTTGTCCCCCAGGATGCGACCCACACCAGTCGACTAACAACCCAGGTACCTATTTGCTGCTAGGTGAACATGACAACAGGTGTAAGGAAACACGTCGAAATGTTTCCACCCGCCGGGAATCGAACCCGGGCCCTCCGTGTGTACGAAAACGTAGGAGAGAGGAACGAAAATGGCGGCGTACTACAGATGTTGGGTGTTAGTGTGGGTCGCATCCTGGGACAAAACCGACCTAATTTGTGGGAAATGCTCAGCATAACAAGGGGCTTTCTATATAGTAGTATGTCATTGATGTCAGCTAGGCCAGTATACCCTGTACATGTACTTGTAGTAAATATATATTATTAAACACGCCCAATGTTTCCACCCTTACCAGGGATCGAACCACGGACACTCAGTGTGTGAGGTGAGAGCATTGCCTACCAGGCCACGGGCCACGATTCACAGCTGATAACTTCATATTGATGCAAATTTTGAGCTGCTCCAGAGTTGATGTGTTGGTGTACTTTTATATATTGGCTTTAGAAGCAGTTGCTTCCTATAATTACTATCGCCTTTACTTTGTTTGGTAAGGTAAAGTCCAGATCTTTCCTTAATTCATGGTATAACTTAACAAATCTTTGGTGACAATAGTGTTGTAGAGGTGTGAGCTCAGCCCGGAATATTTACCATGAACTCTCACCCTCTAAATAAGCAGATTTTGCTTGTAAATTAAATTTTGTAAAAAAAAAAGCGGAGTGGTGAACTAAGAGGATATGGTGGTTTTAAGATTATTTTTTTTATATGTTTTATTATAAATTCATATACAGTGAACCATGGCGGCACGGGTGAGGTAGATGACCTATCAGGTTACAGGTGGTGACCAATCAGACACCACCTGCCTCATTACCTGACCAGTCAGATACCACCTGCCACATTACTACCTGTCTCATTATCTCACGATCAGACACCACCTGTATCATCACCTGACCAATCAGATATTACCTCACCAATCAGATATTACCTCACCAATCAGATATTACCTCACCAATCAGATATTACCTCACCAATCAGATATTACCTCACCAATCAGATATTACCTCACCAATCAGATATTACCTCACCAATCAGATATTACCTCACCAATCAGATTGAAAATTTATCCTCTTCCACAGTCAGATAACCAACCAGCTTCATTGCCACTCATCTTACGGGTTTACAGCTTCCATTCTTACAGGTTTAGCGCCTCCCAATAATAATAATAATAATAATAATAATAATAACATCGGCATTTTAACTACTTAAACATAATAATATAACAAAAAAGTTCATCACAATAGAAGACATTAAAATGACAAGCTGCCTAAAATAAAAAAAATTCTTGCTCCACATAGACAGCAAATACTAATTAATTCAGCAATGTTTTTTTATGAATAAACAGAAATTATTGTATCATTTATGCGGTTACGAAATAACATTGTTTTTACCTCATAGAAAGAATTTAAAAATTATATTGTATAGTTTGTTTACTTTAGAATTAAATGAAATTATAATTTATATGTAAGTAATTTGTAGGCGAAGTAACTTCAGTTGTCATTTTCAGTTGATTTTATCTGTTGCTCAGAAGCTGTTATAGTAGGTGGTGGAGGGATGCCAGGTGGTGTCTCCAGCAGCTGGTGGAGGGATACCAGGTGGTGGAAAAGAGTACCAGGTGGTATTCCTCCAGTAGTTGGTGGATGGATACCAGGTGGTATTCCTCCAGCAGGTGGTGGATGGATACCAGGTGGTACTCCTCCAGCAGGTGGTGGAGCACACACACGGTCTTGGCAACATCTGCCACATTATTCTTCAGAAACCAGAAGATTCTTGTGTTTCATATGAAGGGCAGTTGTATCCTCGCCTATAGAGCTGAGGTGAAGAGCTGTCTAATACCGCTTGTTGAAACCTTCCTGTCAAAACAGGTGCTTCCAGGCAATTTTAATATATATAAACTGTATTTATGGACTAGTTTTAGTTTCTTCCACTTAACATTGTATAAATAATTATAATTTAAGAACTACATCTTACGAGAAAACACACTATTCCTATTTTCTGTGATAAACAAAATGTTGTAGTGGCATCAGCCTCTGAACCAGAAGGAATCTGGTTGTCTGACCCGACGCTGGGCACACAAGCCAGTGTTGGTGAGGGCACCAATCATGCACTGGATACCCGCTGCTGTCTCCGTCACAGTGTTGCTGATGCGAGTCTCCGGCAGCAGGAACCCATATCTCCCTTGGTCAGGCAGTTCGATAGTGTAAGAGAAAGGGACGCCCAGTTCCCCGTATGCCCAGTCGTCGGTAGCCCCTGAGGCCAGACCATATAGTGGCCCTGAGCCACCAATCTCATACTCGGTTTCTCCACGAGATGCGTCCCTCACTGCGTCGGCAAACTTCTTAGCCAAACGTTTCAGCTGTTTGGCGTTCGCTGGAGCATTGCGCGTCCATCCCCAGGGATAGAGGATAGTCTGACCAAAGCTGTGTAAAGTGATGAAGAGATCCATGTCTCCTATAGACTTCATCATGGCTTGCAGGCCCCTCGTCTCAGGTTCACTGAATGGCATAGGTCCTTTGTAAGTCTCGCTGCAAGGGTTACTCGACGCTCCTACGCCCCACTTCAGGTTCCAGTTGCGGTTGAGGTCGACTCCCTTGCACCGGCCGTCACTGGATAGATTGTCGCGGCGGTTCTTTCTCCACAGCCTAAAAGAAAAATAAATTGTAATATAACTCTGTTATTATTATATTTGTGTACAGTTCTAAACCCCTGTGGGCCATTCAGCTCATGCCGTACTGGAGGCTCTGTCATATATTTCCTAATTACGACAAACACTATATACCTCTCCCATATCTCATCGAGCAAACAATAGATACAACTCTCAAGATTGCCGCACTGAATGATAATAATAATAATAATAAATATGTATTTACAATAATGCTATGATAAAACAGGCTTATTGAGACGTTATATTCTGTGGTAGGCACAGAGGCATTTACTGCTCCATCAATAACCGTGCCTACCATGCCTGAAAAGTTTCTTTGTGAAATAAACCAACATGAACACCATAGCAGCAGTGGTTCAAGAAGTGGAGACTCGCCTTGCCCTCTCTGAGGTGAAGGTGTACTGGTAGCCATCAGGGTTAGCCACGGGCACAATGTACCACTCTGTCACCTTAAGAAGATCTCGCCATGATTCGTTAGTCACCAGCAGGTGCAGGATATAAGTAGCAACAGCAGGGGAGATCCATTCCCGAGCGTGGATACCTGGAATAAGATTATCAGCCCTTACCAACACAGGTTAGAAAGACACGACACCGAAAAAAACATAATCGATGATTGTCAATATATTAATATACATGATACCGATAGATAAGTAAGACACATGTGCAGTAGTTGGGTATTTTATTATATTTAATTAATTTAATCGAGACTGGAGCTGAAGACTTCTTAAGGCTGAAGAACTGGCCACCTCAAAACTACTTCATGACTAAAAGAGACCGCACCTCAAAACACCTTAAGGCTGAGGAACTGACCACCTCATCTTTGCCTCTCCATTGCTTCTGCTGTCTCCAGCATTTCGTCACCTCTTTTTCGACTGAGGAAGCCTGTAAAGCAGACGGAACGTTTCCTCAGTAAAGATACCCAACTGTTGTACACATGTCTTAACCCATATAACAGATGACCCCAAGATCTAGATCGAAAGACAGAGAAAGACAGACCACTACTAGAATTATTATTTCTATTATTACCTCCTTCGATCCAGATCTTCTTCTTGGGCTGTGGAGAGTTGGGGTCTGTGACCTTGACGACCAGCACCCTGCGTCCCTCGACTGTGGCTGCAGCGTCCAGCACCTCAACGAAGCCACCACCGGTGTGGTTCACCCAGCCTATGTAACCCTCGATATCGTCCATGTTGTGGTAAGTGTTCCAGTCCATCGCTTGGGGTTGGACTGTCCGAGGATATTTAATACGTTACCTCAAGCATAAAATTGTAATGAGCACGTGTCAGTAATAATAATAATAATTTTTAGTTCTACAAGTACATTATACAACTTATACAGACCTAGCTGACATCAGTGACAAATTGTTGTAAATTCGCCGGTACTCTCCCGGCCCGGGTCTTTTCCAGATGGTGACCCGGCCTTGGCTCCCTGTTGTGGGAGTGTCTGAGACCTATGTCTCCCATGGGAGGAGGTACAAGTACCCCCTCATCGCCTGGGACCAATTGTCCCCAGGCCTAGCCACGTTCCCCACCCTCACGGGGCTCGTAGGGAGAAGCTAGGCCTCTCTGGTCTGCCATCTTCCCCGCCCCAGGAAGGGCAGTCTGGTGAGCTGCAGATGGTAGCAAGCTCCAGCTTTGGCACCTACCCTGCCCTGAAAGGGCTGGGCATGGTGATCTCTGAGTGGCAAATCACAAAATTGATGAGCCTACATTTTTTAATGAAATAATAAAAGTTCATCAGACAACTTTATGCGATTTTAACTACAATATATGATTTTAACTATATTATTTTTTAATTATTTATTTCTTAATTAAATGAACAATTTAAATTTAAAATATTTTTAAGTATCTACAAATCGTAAAAATATAGCGACAAATCAAGGTTTTTCATTTAAAATTAAATATATACTGGTCAATTTTTCCATGTAAATATTTTGCTTGAGTCAGAGAGAGAGTGAGAGAGTATCCCTCACACTTGCTCTTCTACGAGAGAGTGAGAGAGTATCCCTCACACTTGCTCTTCTACGTATTCATCATTCACAGAATACATGTATCCCCAGAGGTGTGTATTCTGAGTTTACTCTCAGGGACTAAAGTATTCTTGGCTGGTGAGCAACAGGTGACATGCAGCCTTAAAGACCCTCGTCTAGTAGATACACTAAGTCAACTATTCATTCTCTCTCTCTCTTTCTCTCTCTCTCTCTCTCTCTCTCTCTCTCTCTCTCTCTCTCTCTCTCTCTCTCTCTCTCTCTCTCTCTCTCTCTCTCTCTCTCTCTCTCTCTCTCTCTCTCACTCTCTCTCTCTCTATTCTGACTTTACTATTTCATTATCTTCATCCCTTGAATATATTTTTTATCTTATATTACCTTCTATAAGTTAAATATAGAGTTGATTCTGTTTTTCTTGTATTTTAAGGGACATTGAATGTAAGATAACCACCTCTATGATGGGTATTGGACATTTTTGGTGTGATAAATTATTGAGGTGAAATGTTTCAGAAGCAGTGCTGTATAACCCTAGTGGGTTTAGCGCAGTAAGTAGACATTATATTTAATATTAAAACCTGGTTTCTCTGTTAGGATTATAGTTTTTTCGACTGTTGTCGAGTAATGAATTGATCGAGGGAAAAATTACGGGTGTTTTGCCTGGTGGTATAAGCTCTCACTTCACACGGTGAGGGTCCGGGTTCGAGTCCCGGCGAAGGGATGGAAACACATTGGACGTGTTTCCTTACACTGGTTGTCTATGTTCACCCATCAGTAAAATGGGTACCTGGGTGTTAGTCGACTGGTGTGGGTCGCATCCTGGGGCAAAACTGACCTAATTTGCGGGAAATGCTCTGCACAACAAGGGACTTTCTATATAGTAGTATGTCATTGATGTCAGCTATGGTCTGTATACCTTGTACATGTAGTAAATAAAGTTATTATTATTAATTATTATTAATATAAATAAGTTTAATTATTAACTTAGAATAGATATTAACTTCGGGGGATACAGAGGAGGTTGCTTCTGTGGTTCATGTAAATGTTCTAGGATGGGGATGGAGGGTTATTAACCACTCATGCATGAAGGTGTCTGGATGTGAATCATTGGTTTCAATACAAAGTCAGTATATGACCAGCCGGGCTGTGGTTCGTACGTCGGGTTGCGTGCGGCCAACAGTAACAGCCTGGTTGATCAGGCCCTGATCCACCATGAGGCCTGGTCACAGACCGGGCCGCGGAGGCGTTGACCCCCGAAACCCTCTCCAGGTATACACATCCAGAGCTGGATTAAGATTTTGTAGGCCCCTGGGCTACAGATACTGTGAGACCCCTGGGCTACAGGTACTGAGGTCCCTGGGCTACAGGTACTGTGAGGTCCCTGGGCTACAGGTACTGTGAGGTCCCTGGGCTACAGGTACTGTGAGGTCCCTGGGCTACAGGTACTGTGAGGTCCCTGGGCTACAGGTACTGTGAGGTCCCTGGGCTACAGGTACTGTGAGGTCCCTGGACTACAGGTACTGTGAGGTCCCTGGGCTAAAGAAATTATAAATTTATTTTTACAGTAGTCAACAGTTCATCATATACTTGATGTAATGACATACTATAATTATAAACTTACAACAGTAACTGTGAACACTTTTCACTTAATCTCTGGAGGCCCTAGAGCTGGCGGAGGACCCTGACCTGCAGCCCCTAAAGCCTGTACCTTAATCCGGCCCTGAACACATCTGTTGGCTAGAGGTGTTAATGGTGTGGATCACTAGCTTCACTATTTACTACGTGGTCAAGCAGGCTGTTGGTGTTAGTGAGCAGCAGGCCTACAGGACTGTGTGATGGAAAGGGTCGGGGATTGAGGACTATACCTGCTCGTCTACGTCTGCTAGTATTGTCCTTCAGCGCCTGCATGTGTCGCCTCTCCTGCTTCACCAGTGCCATCACATCCTCTACCTCCACGGTGTGGGTCATCTCCCGTAGCCTCAGCATCTCCTCCACCAGCTCTCGCACTTCCGGGTCCACCAGTACCTATACAAGTCAAATGAAAACTGTAAGTCACGATTCTATAGTTGCAACAATTCACAACTAACATGCAACACCACAGCTGCAACAATTCACAACATGCAACACCATAGCTGCAACAATTCACAAAATGCAATGGTTGGGGCAGGAAAGCATTGCTATAATCTGAAATGCTCAAGAATTATATACAAAATGCTCACTACACGACGATATTAAAAGTTCTCATCATACAATATACACAAGTTATGCTTCAATAATCACTCTCACATACTGTGTGGTAACGATGTTCTGTGTGTTGTCACAGTAACATTCACTTGATATCTACTTGGCTTCATACCACCATGCAACGTCCCACCATGCAGCATCACACCATGCAATATCCCACCATGCAACGTTCTACCATGCAACATTCCTCCATGCAACATTCTACCATGCAACATCTCACCATGCAATATCCCACCATGCAACGTTCTACCATGCAACATTCCTACATACAACGTTCTACCATGCAACATTCCTACATACAACGTTCTACCATGCAGCATCCCACCATGCAACATCCCAGCATGCAACATCCTACTATGCTTGGTGTTGAACACTGAGTAGCATAGTGATGTGTAGATCTTACACCTGGCTACACTCTGTAAAATGTTCATTTCGCTACTCTCACTCACCCTTCCCTCAATACAGGCTGATAAAAGATAATTACTTATTTGAAAATAGTGATTTACCCCCCACTCCCAAACAATATAAATTAAACCAAAGTCTGTTGCTATGTACATTATACAGGAGTAGGTGTATCGAAGCTACATATATGTCGAGGCTACATGTGTGTCAAGGCAACAGGTGTGAGGGATGAAAACAATACCTGAGTATGTGTGGAGTTGCCGGCCCAGACATCAACATGTCCAGCATCTCGTAAGGAGTTGATCACCGCATTCTCCTTCGGTACCTCCACCACCCACAGCTGCAGACAAAAAACACTCTAGAGTAACTCACACATAAACGCAAGATCAGTAGTGAGATACACAAGGACATGTGCAAGCATAAACAGAAGGATGATGGAAAGACATCGGAGGAAAAAGGGGAGAGTGAGCCAGTACCCGAGATACAAGGACCAGGTCCAGAAATACGAGGGAAGACTAACCAAATGCACTATCACACATTTTAACGACCATTGAGGAAGTAGCGGGCCTCCAGGTGGAACACCACCATGAATATTAAGAAAGGAACTCATGTATTGTGCAGACTACTCACACTTACCTTTATTAAATCATATTCGAAACACTTCCATGCCTCAGTCTCGAGGAATAAAACTGTAAATAAAATGGTAATGAGAATGAAGAAAGATACGCCTCTATTACCTGAAAATTATAATGAAATACGTGAGAAACTCAGCAGTTTTTTTAAGAGTTGAGTGAGAAGTTCTATCAGACCCTGAATATACAGCTAACCAGAGAGAAACTTATAGATAAGGACATGACAAGAACATATACTATATTGGCACAGGTGTCCCTTGACCTGGCTGAAGCGTTGAAACATCTCTGATAACTGAATACAACAAATAAACCCAGACCTCCTTCCATGCCAAAGGGGATAGATGAGCAAGACACATGTGCAACAGTCCCCTACAACGTCAGTTTTGTAAGAATATAAAACAAACATGTTAAATAACACCCCAAAAATACCTGCCATGCATTTGAAATATGACCTGGAGAAAGTGATCCTTACTAGTGAACACTAGTAAGGAAACTGGACAAGTATCTTCATCGGGTGCCAGATCAACCAGGCTGTGATGGATATGTGGGGCAGCGGGCCTCCAGCAGCAACAGCCTGGTTGACCAGGCAAGCACCAGACGAGCCTGGCCCATGGCCGGGCTCAGAGAGTAGATAAACTCTCGAAACTCTTCAAAGGTATATTACTAGTGTGCACCAATAAGGAACGTAATCCTCAGTAGTGAGCACCAATAAGGAACGTGATCCTCACTAGTGAGCACCAGTAAGGAACGTGATCCTCACTAGTGAACACCAGTAAGGAATGTGATCCTCACTAGTGAACACCAGTAAGGAATGTGATCCTCACTAGTGAACACCAGTAAGGAACGTGATCCTCACTAGTGAGCACCAGTAAGGAACGTGATCCTCACTAGTGAACATCAGTAAGGAATGTGATCCTCACTAGTGAACACCAGTAAGGAACGTGATCCTCACTAGTGAACACCAGTAAGGAACGTGATCCTCACTAGTGAACACCAGTAAGGAACGTGATCCTCACTAGTGAACACCAGTAAGGAACGTGATCCTCACTAGTGAGCACCAGTAAGGAACGTGATCCTCACTAGTGAGCACCAGTAAGGAACGTGATCCTCACTAGTGAACACCAGTAAGGAATGTGATCCTCACTAGTGAACACCAGTAAGGAATGTGATCCTCACTAGTGAACACCAGTAAGGAATGTGATCCTCACTAGTGAACACCAGTAAGGAACGTGATCCTCACTAGTGAGCACCAGTAAGGAACGTGATCCTCACTAATGAGCACCAGTAAGGAACGTGATCCTCACTAGTGAACACCAGTAAGGAACGTGATCCTCACTAGTGAACACCAGTAAGGAACGTGATCCTCACTAGTGAGCACCAGTAAGGAACGTGATCCTCACTAGTGAGCACCAGTAAGGAACGTGATCCTCACTAGTGAGCACCAGTAAGGAACGTGATCCTCACTAGTGAACACCAGTAAGGAATGTGATCCTCACTAGTGAACACCAGTAAGGAACGTGATCCTCACTAGTGAGCACCAGTAAGGAACGTGATCCTCACTAGTGAGCACCAGTAAGGAACGTGATCCTCACTAGTGAGAACCAGTAAGGAACGTGATCCTCACTAGTGAGCACCAGTAAGGAATGTGATTCTCACTAGTGAACACCAGTAAGGAACGTGATTACTACTGGTGATCTCATAGCTCGATTGGTATCGCACTCATTTCAAACGTTGAGGTCCGTGGTTCGATCCCCGGTACGGGTGGAAACATTAGGATGTGTTTTAAGGTCCTTAAGACACCTGCTGTCCACCTAGCAGTAAAAAGGGTACCTGGGTATTAGTCGACTGGTGTGCGTCGCATCCTGGGGACAAAATTGACCTAATTTGCCCGAAATTTTCTGCAAAACAAGAGGCTGTCATTGATGTCACCTAGGCTTGTATACCTTGTACATGTACTTCTAAAAATAAAAAAATAACTGGATAACTAACACCATTAAGGAACATGATTTTTACTAGTGAAGTCCAGTAAGGAAACTGATATCTCCAGATAAACACCAGGTGACTAACACGAATACAGTCAACTTAAGGCTGACTCATGGTTAAATATATGGGAATGTTCGAAGCCTGTGACTCGTACAAGATATTTCACTTTCACTACACAAAGACCGTACTGCTGACGCTACCAAACAGAAGCACAGGTTGAAGAACACACTAAATGGTGACAATGTTTTGTTCTGTGGGGCGCTTTATGAAGTTCCATATAGCAATATGTAGAGTTAGTGATAGGTTATGTAAATTCTCCAGTGTTTAATGGATTGTGCAGTGAAGACAGTGAAATTTTGGCCAGTGTGGAAAAAACTTTTTTAAACCATAAATAAATAAAAGTGACCCAATCTAACCTAGATTAGGAGTTAGATTAGGTTTGGTTACTTTTTTATTCAATAGAATAAAAAAGTATTTATTGAACCATAAAAGAACAGTCTCGATTGCACAGGACACTTAATACTAAAGAACTTACATAATAAAAAAACCACAAGAACCTCCTCTCCTTATTTACCTGGAATTCTATACCACTGATGCCATAACTGATAGGCTATCTTGCCTTAATCTCTGCCGGGGGCGAGATTATATATCTTATAATCTATATATATTTTCCTTGTCATAGCTGAAGCAGCAGGTCTACTGAGGTCAGTGGTGATAAGCTTGTTATAAGTGGTGATAAGCTTGTTATCAGTGGTGATAAGCTTGTTATCAGTGGTGATAAGCTTGTTATCAGTGGTGATAAGCTTGTTATCAGTGATAAGCTTGTTATCAGTGGTGATAAGCTTGTTACAAAGTTACCTGCACGATTAATGACTCGTGTAATCAATAGGCTTTAAAAACTCATTAGCCCACCAACATGAAGACAAAATGCCACAGTAGTAGCATCAGCAGTAGCTGCTGCTACTACTGTGAATTGTTAAGCTATTATATCGAACCTGAGTCCTTTTGGTTGTGAAAGCTCATATACACACACACACACACACACAATATATATATATATATATATATATATATATATATATATATATATATATATATATATATATATATATATATAATACACGTATATCGTGCCGAATAGGTAAAACTGATCAGTTAGCAAGAACTCATTTAAAATTAAGTCCTTTCTAAAATTTTCTGTTATACGTTTAAAGATATATTTTTTTAATTTATGTTAATGTAAATATTAATAATTTTGTACGAAAAGAACATTAGAAAACTTACCTAACCTTATTATAACAAGCTCAATTTAATTTAGCCTAATCCAACTAAATATATTTTAGATAAGTTTAAAATAATTTAATAATAAACAAACACAATGACATATATTTTTTTCGTTAGGTTCAGAATGATTTTTGCGAAATTATTGCATACACAAATTTTTGCTTGCCTTATTCGGCAAGAAGAGCGTTGCTATTTAGGCCAAAATCGTAATATGGTACAAAAGATTTAAGAGATACATATACATATGTATTATCGTCCCAGTCAGCTTTCTCGGGGGAATATGGTAGACCTTGTACTCATTCTTATACGCCCATCTGTGATGGTGTGGGCGAGGTAGGTCACCTAAGCATGGTTAGATGACCTCGTGAAGGTCAAGTTGCTTCACTCTGTGTGGGTGCCCACAAGATTTACTCGCCTAGTTGTACTTACAGGGATCGAATCATGCCTCTTTGGCCCGCCTCTTAATTCTTAATGGCCAATTTTACTATCTGGTGTGGTCTACCAGCACTGATTTTCGGTTATTGTAATGTTCCTTTCTTGGTGTTTCTACTATGTATGTACACTGTACCGACCACAGAGGCACCAGAGAGAGAGAGAGAGACCTTAGAACACACGCAGTGTGTTCTAAGGTCAAGTTCTTTAGTGTCAATGAGAAAGAGCTGGTCAAGGTCACTCATGAGGTAGCCATACACGGGACCTGTGTTGTTGGAAAGTTCTCTGGATAAACCTGCCTCTTAGTGCTGATCATGAGATTCATAGCTATAAATATTTTACCTGTCAGGAAAAAAAAACTGAAAAGTCGAAATTTGTAATAAAAAGTTTCCTTCATTAATTTTTCATTTTAAATATGTAAACTCCATTCTTCCTTAGGAAAATATTCACTCTTAAAAACCATTGAAAAGTCGAGGTTGCTCAGGGCTGACTACCATCCATTTCGTGAAGGCAGGAAGGCATTTACCGTGTCCCACCACACCTGTTCAATCCTTGACCATGTCAGTGTTTTGCTCATGGGTCGAGTGTGTTGGTGTCGTTTAAAATGGAATGGTAGTCCCTGGAAGAACCCAGTGGCCATTCTCTACGAGTTTTTTCTTATTTTATAGGATAGAGAGGGTAGACTTTCTATGTCTTGGATGCGCATGCGGATCCATCTGGCATAGTTCTGGTGATCCAGGATAAACAATTATGGGAGCCATTGCTGTTAGTGACTCCACAGAGAGAGAGAGACAGACAGTAAGGGAGACAGACAGAGAAAGGGAGAAAGCGCTTTACTACCGTTGCTTCAAACACCTAGATGACATACATAGCCTCGTTGTGCATTCTAAAGTCCTCTGCTACCTGGGTTTTTTCTTCCTTGTACTCACGTGTACACACATGAAGTGTTTTCGATAAGCTCTCACGAAGATCAAGCCCAGAAGTACCATGTTGTGAATGGTATCCTAAAAGTGGTAGGGGAAGATATCTGAGAATCATGTATCGTCAGTAGTTCTTTCTAGCCTCCTCACTGTCGGACCACCTAGTGGATTTGAATGCCTCATTCTAAAGTTGCCAAGGTCAGGGCACCCTCGTCCTCGTGAGATACGAGTATAGAGGAACAAATCTGCACTGCCACATACGGTGATTTCCGCTTGTGTTTGTGCAGCAGTTGGGTTAGGTAAGATTGGTCAGGAAACAGCACAAGTGTTTCCTGACGCGGGTCTTAGTCGTATGATGACCCACAGCTGGAGTTTTTGGTCATCTGACCGAGGCCTTCCGCTGGCTTACCGGTCAACCCCTTTAAAAATTAAATACAGATTAATTTTGTACATTATATATCAGCAATCTACTTGTTGTTCATCAATAATTTTGACCTAGGCATCATTTCCAGTGTCATACAAATAAGGTTGTTTTTTTAGTTAAATGTATACTCAAATAGTTATTGATCATTATAATGTATGCTCAAATAGTTATTGATCAATGTTTAAATTTCATTGATTAAATACTCAATTATACTTATATTGTAAATTGTTTACTATAATTTTTACCATTTAGTCTATTATAGCATAATTAATTGTAAGTTAATTTTAAGTTTGCCCATAATGCTCTGCATACAAGGGTTTTTGGCATGTACACCCCATTATTACAACTCCTTGTACATCTTTGTATCATGTCACAATAAACTATTATTATTATTATTATTATAAAGTATGCTCAAATAGTTATTGATCATTATAATGTATGCTCAAATACTTATTGATCATTATAATGCCTGGGGGTCCAGTGACCCAGGTCCTAAAATGACCTGGGTCACTAGACTCAGGCATAAAATTCATACCCATAAATAACACGGTAAAAAAGTTTAGCACTTTTGTCCGGTCTGTCTCCATATTCAGAAAATATTGTCCCACACTGCCTGGCTATTAGAAAGTTCCAATATATGCATGTAGACAGTTGCAGGAGCTGGTATTATCGAGCTATGAGGAAAGACTACATGTTCTTGGTCTCTGGTGGAGAACAAAAAAGGTGATATGATCACGACATACAAAACACTTTTAGGGAATCAACAAGTTAGATCAAAGAATAAGACGAGGTGGATAAACACCAGTATAGTCTGACCTAAAGCCTATCGACTACACTAGGGTCATTAAGATTGCATCTCGCCACACGTCAAGAATATACTTTAATGTTTTAGATAAGCATTAAAGTGGTATGAACCTTGGTAATTAATACCTTGATCACTTCTTGATCAAGGTCCGTGGACCGTAATGTTTTATAATAAATGTGTCCTGGTGTTTGCTTACGTGTTTTTTTAAACCAAGGATTAAACTCAATTTATATACAATGAAAGACATATACATCCTGGTGTTATAACGTTATTTATAACGTAGTTTTGTTGGCATTTTAGGTAGGTTAGGTGAGGTTTGTCAGGAAACAGGACGTGTTTCCTGACCCGGGTCTTAAGTTATATGATGACCCACACCTGGGGCTTTTGGTCATCTGACCGAGGCCTTCCACTGGCTTACCAGTCCACCCCTTTTTAATTTAGTTACTTTAGGTTATGTTAAATAAACATATTTAACCACAAAATAACAATTTAAAAGAATTTGGCTACGATACGTTTAGTAACATACTAAAATATTCACAAAGATTATTCCTAAAAAAGTATGTATCATAATAATGTAGACTGTTTTACAAAACCTTATAAATAAACCTTATGCATTAATAAATTTTTGCATGATTTTTATTTTTTCGCCTAGGCATTTAATATATTTTGTTAGCTAAAAATTTGACTATAGTCTTACCTGAGTATTTGGGTTGGTCAGGACCCCAATGATGAAGAGGCTGAGCACTGATGTAACAGCCCACATCTGGAATGTAAACAAAAATAAAATACATTAACCTGAACACTCATTGGATAATATTATTCATTGAACCATTGTTAACAAATGGGATGTAGGGCGTTTCTTGCACTCTAGGTGAAATTTTGTACTCTGGATGAGGTTTTCGCGGCCTAGAAGAGGTTTTTGTACTCCAGGCGAGATTTGTCGTGCTCTAGAAGCTTTTTAGTGCTATACCGAGGTTTGTAGTTTTATAGACGAAGATTTTGGTACTCTAGACGAGATTTTTCGCGCTTTAGATAAAGTTTTTGTGCCTCATCTGAGAGTTATTGTACTCAGAATTTTCACTATACTTCAGTTTTCCCTACTCTAGACAATGTCTCTGCATTCGCTATACCTTTTGTTATACTCTAGACACCTAGAGCAGTTGTAGCTTCACATACGCATGTGTGTTAGGGCACTACGAACTCAGCCTTAATCCAAAATAAGAGTAATTTTGAGTAGTCCTACATAACTGTGACTAGCAGTCTGGAGTCCAAACTCTCGTAGTGTTACTGAAGCAGAGCTAATGAGCAGTTGGTAACAATCAGAGCTAACGAGCAGAGGTAACAAGCAGACTTATCAAAGCAGAAGCAACAATCAGTTTAGTTCAGTTCACGGCAAAAGTAATTGGATGTTCCCAGTATAATTGTAGTTTAACCGAGGTGTATATACTACGCTGACAGGTGCATATCTCAGCGTATATCTTTTCTGTATATACACCGATATATCAATGTATATGCTATTTATATACACTGAGAGGTGTTTATTTAGTTTCTTTGTTTATCTCTGGGGTGTTGTATCAAACGTTTTCCTGAAGTCACTAATGACAGTTCACCCATCTCTACCAGGATCCATACCGGCAAATCACCTAGAATAGAATAGACATCTCTACCCTTATCTCCGTAACTAGGTACTAGAAATACAAGAATTGCGACACATGATTTTCATTCCATAGATCCATATCGGCTTTATTCGATATATTTTTTTTAATTTACAGTTTGTGTGATTGCTTGAGTATAGGGACTGGCATCTGTCATCTCCGGTGATGTGTGAGTTGTGATGTGGTGACCGCCCGATATTTCTGTTCCTTCCTTCGGTATCCATGGTGATGTTTAGTCGGGTTCCACTGCATTTCTTGGGTCTGATTCATTTTTTGTTCAACTTCTTCCTTCGTAGTGTCAATGATTTTTTGTCATGCTGTTGAGTTTTATTCTAGTGTGTGTGTTTACCTATTCCTACTCGCTTATTTGCGGTTGTAGGGGTGATTCACAGCTCCTGGCCCCGCCTCTTCGCTGGTCGCTACTAGGTCCACTCATTGCTTCAAGAGCTTTATGGTACCTCTTCTTAGGAGTGTGCTCACCTAATTGTGGTTACAGTGTGTGGGGAGAAAAAAGAATGAATAGGAGCAGCAGAGGAGGAACTGGAGGAGACATACATTCAAGACTGATCATCCTATAATAATCCCTCCTTTATCTCTTGATTACCTGCTGCTTATCTCAGATTACCTCCCCTCCCCTCCCCCCTTCCTTACTTCCTCCCTCCTTCTTTCCTTCCTCCGGCTTGAACCCACATTCACGGTTATATATATACTTATATATATATATATATATATATATATATATATATATATATATATATATATATATATATATATATATATATAGAGAGAGAGAGAGAGAGAGAGAGAGAGAGAGAGATGACGTCAAAGAAAGTGATCTGATGTACCGTTATCAATATATTCCACCTGCCCTTCACCACCACACCCCTCCCACAACCCAGCCATCTCTCTTACTTATATAGATCACTATTTTCTAGTGCCACTAGTCTTCACTGCTGCTCTCTTTTTCTCTCTTTGATTAAGGCTGCATGTCCCTTGTTCACAACAACTTTCATCCCTAGAATTAAGAATTAAAATAAACCCAGTACGACTACACTGAGACATATCCTCTCGTGTATATAGTATTATTATTACCACTATAAGGAGTGATCAGGGGAAACTAAGGAAGAGGTGAGACACGTAGTGAGCAATAGACTAGGACACTGACATGATGGTTAGGTTAGCTAAGGTTTGTCAGGAAACATGACAAGTGTTTCCTGACGCGGGTCTTAGTTATATAACCCGCAGCTGGAGCTTTTGGTCATCTGACCGAGGCCTTCCACTGGCTTACCCGTCCACCCCTTTAAAAATTCTGGTTATGATATAACCACTGACATGAAGACCTAAGATACAACGACTAAAACACTACGACCTCCAGACTGGTTAATCCCATACAACTTTCTAAATGTGTATCCTCCTCCCGGTGATCTTGTCCAACTTTCACTCTCACATCCAGAGAAAGCACATTAGTGTTTTTGAGTTAATGTAGAGTCAAGCAGCTTATGATTCAGCTTAGCGATAGGTTATGTATTTTTATTTTTAAGTGAATTTTGCAAAGGAAATATAAATATTTTGGGTCTACGAGAAGAAAACCTTTTCTTGATAACCCAAAAAAAAAAAAAAGAAAGTCATCTAACCTAACCTGATAATTGCTGAAATTGCTGTCCTGAAATTGCTGACCTAGAAAATGTGCAGAGAACCTTCACCTCACGCATAAGTGCGATGAACCACCTCAACTACTGGGAACGCTTGAAGTTCCTAAACCTGTACTCCCTAGAACGCAGGCGGGAGAGATACATTATTATATACACATGGAAAATTCTCGAGGGATTAGTACCAAACTTGCACACAAAAATCACTCCCTACGAAAGCAAAAGACTCGGCAGGCGATGTAACATCCCCCCAATGAAGAGCAGGGGTGCCACTAGCACGTTGAGGGACAACACAATAAGTGTCAGGGGCCCAAGATTGTTCAACTGCCTCCCAGCATACATCAGGGGGATTACCAACAAACCCCTGGCTGTCTTCAAGCAGGCACTGGACAGGCACCTCAAGTCGGTACCTGATCAGCCGGGCTGTGGTTCGTACGTTGGACTGCGTGCGGCTAGCAGTAACAGCCTGGTTGATCAGGCTCTGGTCCAACAGGAGGCCTGGTCACAGACCGGGCCGCGGGGGCGTTGACCCCTGGAATTCTCTACAGGTAGACTCCAGGTAACCAAAATTAGGAGTTAAATTCTAGGTTAGAATAGTTTGGGTTAGATTTCTTGGTTACCCAAATTGTTGTTGTTGTTGATTCTCCGGTACTCTCCCGGCCCGGGTCTGTACCAGATGGTGACCCGACCTTGGCTCCCTGTCTTGGGAGTGTCGTGAGACCTATGTCTCCCATGGGAGGAGGTACAAGTACCTCCTCATCGTCTGGGACCAACTGTCTCCAGGCCTAGCCACGTTCCCCGCCCTCACGGGGCTCGTAGGGAGAAGCTAGGCCTCTCTGGTCTGCCATCATCCCTGCCCCAGGGGAGCTCGTGGGAATGGCAGTCTTGTGAGCTGTAGATGGTAGCAAGCTCTGGCTCAGGCACCTACCCTGCCCTAGAAGGGCTGGAGCATGGTGTCTTCCCCACACCTCTGGTTACCCAATTCTATTCTATTCTAGGTGATTTGCCTGTATGGATCCCGGCCCGGGTCTCTTGGTTACCCAAAAAAAACTTTTCCCCATAGGTCTAGAAAGCTAATCTCTACAATTAGTATTTTGTTTACTCTTGTTTTAATATATATTTTTTATATCTTATCTATATTTTTTTTTGCGATGAACAGTATTATATAAGAAACCGCTCTCATTTTCTATATAAAAATAAAAAATAGGAAACATTCATTGCAAAACACTCCATTTAAGGGGCAACTAGTGTAATTAATTCACATTTATAAATCAATCCAATACTACAAATCGTAGGCATACATAGACACATAGAGGAGTGTATATCACTTTATATATACGGAGAGGTGCGCTTATCAATGCATATACACGGAGTGATGTATACTTCAATGTGTAAACACAGAGTAGTATGCATCTCGATATTAGTGAAATTTGAAATGTAGTACGTATGTATATCTCAAAGTATACACACTGAAGAGTGCGTCATTGTATATACACTGTGAGGTGTATATCTCAATGTAAAGACAATATGCGTATCAATATATATACACTGAGGTGTGTATCTCATTGTATATACACCGAGGTGTGTACATATGAGAGACGTGGATGTTGAACCTCTGGTGTTGACACATGTATTGTTTGGACCAGGATTTATATTGCTGTGCAAGGCTATAAACGCCCTGTTTGTTCTGGTGTGTACTCACCTATATGAGCTTGTGGGGCATGCTGTTTGTGTGTGTGTGTGTGTGCTCACCTTTTTGTGGTTGCAGAGGTCGAGACTCAGCTCCTGGCCCCGCCTCTTCACTCATCGCTACTAGGTCCTCTCTGTCCCTGCCCCATGAGCTTTATCATACCTCGTCTTAAAGCTATGTATGGTTCCTGCCTGTGTGTGTGTGTTTACTCATCTATATGTGGTTGAAGGGGTCGATTCACAGCTCCTGGCCCCGCCTCTTAATTTAGTTTGACCGACATTTCTTATTCCTGACCTCTTAAACCTTGCCCTACCTATTCTTCAAGCTAATCACACTAAATATTTCTTGACTTTTGGAAAAAAATAGGTATTTTTTTAGGTACAGGCATCACTGTCCTGTAGGTTACCTGTAGAAGGTACCAGGTATTATCACCCTAGCGACCTGGTCTCAGACCCGGCTTCCTGATCAGTCAGGTTATTGACGCTCGCTACACGCACTCCATTCAGAGATGCACATTTCTGGGAGTTTAGTTAGGTGTCAGCAATTAGTCAGGGTTAAGGTGGTAGGTCATTATGGTGCTTCATCACTTGCATACCAACAACAACAACAACAAGAGGAGGTGATGAACCATACTTCTGAGTAGACAAAATTGGATATATCAGCAGTGTGCTGCTACACTATTGTTTATGATGGTTTAAATAAAAACAAGTTATGTTTACCTATCATACTTGATCATACAGGATGGATTCCACACATAGGGTTGAAATGTGTCAGTCTGAGTTAGGAGACTTCAGTAGCACAATGAGGATATCCTTAAATACTCCAGTAAGATAATATAAGATAAGATTTTGTTGGTATTTTTAACCTGGAGGGTTAGCCACCCAGGATAACCCAGGAAAGCCAGTGTGCCATCGAGGACTGTCTGTCTTATTTCCATTGTGGTAGTTTAATCTTATCCCCCAGGATGGTACCCCAACAGTGGGCTAATACCCAGATACCTAGGTGAACAGTGACAGCAGGTCTAGGGAAACATGCCCAGTGTTTCTAACTTTCCACCCATGCCAGGGATTGAACCACGGACACTGTATGCGTGAGGCAAGTGCGTTGCCTCACGCAAGTACGTCCCCAGAGGATCGTCTTCACATATGAAGACGTCCTATGGGGACGTACTTGCTGCGACATCCTCCTCTTTTCTGCAATTTTGCAAGCTCCTGATGATGTGTTCATTGCAACACGAAAGGCCTTTAGCTATCATTCTACTCCCCCATGGTTGTTTTGCATATAGTATGTATATATATGTGTGTGTATGTGGCGGGCCGAATAGGTACGGTTAGGTAAGTTTTCTAAGGTACTTTTGGTACAAAATTATTAATTTTTACATTAACATAAATGAAAAAATATATATCTTTAAACGTATAAGAATTTTTTTTAGAAAGGACTTAATTTTAAATGAGTTCTTCCTAATTCACCGCCAGTTTTACCTATTCGGCACGACATATATGGCGTGCCGAATAGGTAAAAGTGGCACAGTGGAGATGACAATTAAGATGGTGGGACTGGAGGGATGGGGATTGAGATGGTAGGGGAGGGGAAACGGAGGATTTGTGTGAGATGTGAGAGCGGGGGAGGGAAAAAGAAGAGAGGTGGAGGGGGATGTCTAAGTGAGTGCTGGGGAGAGGGAAATGGGGTGTAGACGAGGAATTCCCGGGAAGACCCCAGAACATCCATCCAGGATGTTGTCATCTTGTGTCTGTGTACTCACCTAATTGTGGTTGCAGGGGTCGGTTCATAGCTCCTGGCTCCGCCTCTTCACTGGTCGCTACTAGGTCACTCTCCCTGCTCCATGAAATTTATCATACCTCGTGTGTGTGTGTATATACTCGTTGTGGTTGCAGGAGTTGAGTCACAGCTCATGACCTTGTACTCACCTAGTTGTACTCACCTGGTTGTGGTTGCAGGGGTCGAGTCATAGCTCCTGGCCCCGCCTCTTCACTGGCCGCTACTGGGTGTGTGTGTGTACTCATCTAGTTGTGGTTGCAGGAGTTGAGTCACAGCTCTCCTGTGACAGGTTTGCTTCAGGGGTGACCAACTGTGACATAGCTGTTCCTTGCCACAGTTCTCACAGTACATCTCTCACACTCCTCAGAGCACAGTAGTACAGTTTACCCGGAGACCTGGAGAGAATTCCAGGGGTCAACGCCCCTGCGGCCCGGTCTGTGACCAGGCCTCATAGGGCTGGTAGGGGGAAGCTAGGCCTCTATGGACTGCCATCTTCCCTGACGGGAAGGGCAGGTTTGCGAGCTGCAGATAGTAGCAAGCTCCAGCCTTGGCACCTACCCTGCCCTAGAAGGGCTGGGCATGGTCCGAGGACTTATACAACACCGAAGTGTTTTAAAAAATATAGTAGTTTTGATGAGTCCTTCACCTTCTACCACAGTTCGAGTCTCCGGACGTCTCCCACCGAGCCAGTGTGCCCCGAAAGAATAAGAAAGGCTTCCAGAATGTTTCGTTTTTACATTTAGTAATTTATACACAGAAGGGGTTACTAGCCCAATGCTCCCGGGGTTTTAGCTGCCTCTTACTACACGCATGATTTACGGAGGAAGGATTCTTTTCCGCTTCCCCATGGAGCTCCACGTATAATGTAATTTTAAAATAGCGAAAGCCTGAGTAATTTTCATGTCGTGATCATGTTTCCCCTACTTCTCCTCTCATAGTTTTGTTAGGTTCAGTTCCTTATATCTCTTCTCTTAGTCCAGACCCCTCAGTTGCAGGACCAGTCTTCTTGTGAATCTTTACATCTTTTCTAGTTTCATGTGTATTCAGGTAAGCTCTCTATGGTGGTGGTGGTGAAGAGGAAAGAGATGACCCTGGTGGTGGTGGTGAAGAGGAAAGAGATGACCCTGGTGGTGGTGGTGAAGAGGAAAGAGATGACCCTGGTGGTGGTGGTGAAGAGGAAAGAGATGACCCTGGTGGTGGTGGTGGTGGTGGTGGTGGTGGTGGTGGGCAAGAGAGAGAAAGGCGGTCAGTGGAAAGAACAGTGAAAGTGTGTGTGTGACGAGGGTGGTGCATAGGGGCACGCTGGTGGTGGTGGTGGTGCTGCTGTTGTTGATGGTGGTGTGTGACGAGGGTGGTGCATAGGGGCACGCTGGTGGTGGTGGTGGTGCTGCTGTTGTTGATGGTGGTGTGTGACGAGGATGGTGCATAGGGGCACGCTGGTGGTGGTGGTGGTGCTGCTGTTGTTGATGGTGGTGTGTGACGAGGATGGTGCATAGGGGCACGCTGGTGGTGGTGGTGGTGCTGCTGTTGTTGATGGTGGTGTGTGACGAGGATGGTGCATAGGGCACGCTGGTGGTGGTGGTGGTGCTGCTGTTGTTGATGGTGGTGTGTGACGAGGATGGTGCATAGGGGCACGCTGGTGGTGGTGGTGGTGCTGCTGTTGTTGATGGTGGTGTGTGACGAGGATGGTGCATAGGGGCACGCTGGTGGTGGTGGTGGTGCTGCTGTTGATGGTGGTGGTGGTGGTGGTGCTGATGGTGGTGCTTCTGTTCTTGTTGGTAGTGGTTGTGATGTTGGTGGTGGTAATAATGTGTAAGAGGAGGTGGAAGAGAGGAATAACTTAAATAACAACAATGACAAAGTTATACAGATCAGAAATAATCAGACTAAAAAATAATATCAGAACACTAGGAAGTGAAAGTAGAAGATATTAAAGTAGGAAAGTGGAAGGAGGATGGAGAAGAAGAGGAGGGATGACTGGAAGTAGAGATAGAGAGAGCCAAAGTAGAGATAGAGAGAGCCAAAGTAGAGATAGAGAGACCCAAAGTAGAGATAGAGAGACCCAAAGTAGAGATAGAGAGACCCAAAGTAGAGATAGAGAGAGCCAAAGTAAGTTTATTTATGCATAGCTACAAATAACTGCAATTATTATAGTGTAAATTATCTAGGATAACCCAAAAAGAAGTCAAAGTAATTTATTTCCGATGTGGTGCCAAGGCACTGGACAGGCACCTAAAGTCAGTACCTGACCAGCCGGGCTGTGGTTCCTACGTTGGTTTACATGGAGCCAGCAGCAACAGCCTGGTCTCCAAGTAGGCCCTCCATGTAAGATAATCTACCACAGTTATAGCTAGAAGGATCCTCTCTGCTTAGATTAACTAAAAATTATCTAGGTATGGCTTTTTAACAATTGTCCTATATTATTACCAACATATAATATTAACAAATGTACAATTGTGCTAAATTGCGTAATTTAACCTAAATTAAACCCCCCCCCTCCGAAAAAAAGTTCAAATTGCTGAGGTTAGGTAAGGTTTCTCAGGAAACAGGACAAGTGTTTCCTGACGCGGGTCTTAGTTATATGATGACCCACAGCTGGAGCTTTTGGTCACCTGACCGAGGCCTTCTGCTGGCTTACCGATCCACCCCTTTAAAAAATTATGGATAAGATTATAACCATATTTTCGTGTCTAACTTTATCTTGTAGCAAAAAAAGGCAGATTGTATTCAGATTCTATAATAATAATAATAATAATAATATCTTTATTTACTACAAGTACATGTACATGGTATACAGGCCTAGCTGACATCAGTGACATACTACTATATAGAAAGTCCCTTGTTATGCTGAGCATTTCGGGCAGATTAGGTCAGTGTCCCAGGATGCGACTCGCACCAGTCGACTAACACCCAGGTACCCATTTTACTGATGGGGAACATAGACAACAGGTGTAAAGAAACACGCCCAATGTTTCTGCCCTGGCTGGGAATCGAACCCAGGCCCTCGCCGTGTGAAGCGACAGCTTTAGCCACCAGACCACCAGAGGTCATACATATTATGTATGTAAACACACATTACAACCAGTAATATCATGTATTATACAATAGATTCAATATATATATAATAGCAGACACATTAATACAAGTGACAAAGTCTTATAAGGTTAAAAACTATTTTTTGTTTTCGAAATATATTTTAAGATTCTCAAGAGAACATTTCACTCGTTTATATAAGAAACCAGATGGCCTTGGGGTTCCCCTGGCTTCAGGTGGTCGCCATGCCACCTAGCTGGCTCAGGTGAGCTCAGTCATGACCCTGGTGTACCCAGCAACCTGACATCCACCACACTAACTCCCCACCACACTAACTCCCCACCACACTAACTCCCCATCACACTAACTCCCCATCACACTAACTCCCCACCACACTAACTCCCCACCACACTAACTCCCCATCACACTAACTCCCCATCACACTAACTCCCCACCACACTAACTCCCCACCACACTAACTCCCCACCACACTAACTCCCCACCACACTAACTCCCCACCACACTTCTGCTCCAGTGCCTCATTGTTATCAATATAACAATCATTATTATCATACGTCATTGTTATTATCATTGTTATCAATATAACAATCATTAGTGTTAGAATTCACAAATAACCATCACATAGGAAAGACTTATGCGACGTTTCGGTCACATACTGTATATAACTAGTTACTATATAACTAGTGTATTGTTCCAGTCACGGTGTTCCAGTCACGGTGTTCCAGTCACGGTGTTCCAGTCACGATATTGTGACTATTTTATTCTTCATTTTAATGTTATTTTGTGGCCGTAATGAGAAGTGTAGATGTGGGCAGGTGGTGGACAGCAACCATCCAGGGGTGTGCTGCCTTCCTGTCGTATGGCAGGTGGTGGACAGCAACCATCCAGGGGTGTGCTGCCTTCCTGTCGTATGGCAGGTGGTGGACAGCAACCATCCAGGGGTGTGCTGCCTTCCTGTCGTATGGCAGGTGGTGGACAGCAACCATCCAGGGATGTGCTGCCTTCCTGTCGTATGGCAGGTGGTGGACAGCAACCATCCAGGGATGTGCTGCCTTCCTGTCGTATGGCTGTCAAACACAAGCCTGTTAAACGTTTTACACTCTGGCAGGATTGCTGATATTTTGTCTCCATCTCATGGACAAGAAAATCTTAAAAACTTCAATACATACGTTCATTACACACTTATCTATGTACAGTGGTACCCCGGATTTCGTCAATAATTCGTTCCAGAAGGCTGTTCGAGTGCCGTTACCGAACGAATTTGTTCCTATAAGGACGAATGTAAATTAGATTAGTCCGTTTCAGACCTCCAAAAATACACTTACAAAAGCACTTACAAAAATACACTTACATATTTGTTCGAGTTGGGAGCTGTACGAAAACCAGGGTACCAGCACTTCATATTTCTTAACCTTGCAGTAGGTGAAGCACGAGCTAACTAAGGAAGAGGAAGACGAGGCAATAATTATAGGAGGAAGTGAGAGAGGAGGGAATAAAGGGATTGAAGGGGAGGGTGAATGAAGGAGGAGCCAGTTAAAGAGCTGCAACACTGCCCAGTGTGGTCCAAGGAATGGCAGGTATGTGTAGAATTTTCAATTACACCAGAGGCAGTACTAGGTCCCAGGCCTGTGATGAGACTTAATGCTTGGCAGCAGTGGTGGTGATAGTAGGTGATGGTGGTGGTGATAGTAGGTGATGGTGGTGATGGTAGGTGGTGGTGGTGATAGTAGGTGGTGGTGGTGGTGGTGATAGTAGGTGATGGTGGTGATGGTAGGTGGTGGTGGTGATAGTAGGTGGTGGTGGTGATAGTAGGTGATGGTGGTGGTGATAGTAGGTGATGGTGGTGATGGTAGGTGGTGGTGGTGATAGTAGGTGGTGGTGGTGGTGGTGATAGTAGGTGATGGTGGTGATGGTAGGTGGTGGTGGTGATAGTAGGTGGTGGTGGTGATAGTAGGTGATGGTGGTGGTGATAGTAGGTGATGGTGGTGATGGTAGGTGGTGGTGGTGATAGTAGGTGGTGGTGGTGGTGGTGATAGTAGGTGATGGTGGTGATAGTAGGTGATGGTGGTGGTGATAGTAGGTGATGGTGGTGATAGTAGGTGATGGTGGTGATAGTAGGTGATGGTGGTGGTGATAGTAGGTGATGGTGGTGGTGATAGTAGGTGATGGTGGTGATGGTAGGTGGTGGTGGTGATGGTAGGTGGTGGTGGTGATAGTAGGTGATGGTAGGTGATGGTAGGTGGTGGTGGTGGTGATGGTAGGTGGTGGTGGTGATGGTAGGTGGTGGTGGTGATGGTAGGTGGTGGTGGTGGTGGTGATAGTAGGTGGTGGTGGTGGTGGTGATGGTAGGTGGTGGTGGTGATGGTGATGGTAGGTGGTGGTGGTGATGGTAGGTGGTGGTGGTGATGGTAGGTGGTGGTGGTGATGGTAGGTGGTGGTAGTGATGGTAGGTGGTGGTGGTGATGGTAGGTGGTGGTGGTGATGGTAGGTGGTGGTAGTGATAGTGGTGGCGGTGGTGGCAGGAACGTACTCAGAAAGGAAGGTTAAGATGTTATTCAGAGCTGAGGTTTGAAATGAACTGGAGTATGATGGCAGTATAAGGTTTGTCAGGAAACAGGACAAGTGTTTCCTGACGCGGGTCTTAGTCATATGATGACCCGCAGCTGGAGCCTTTGGTCATCTGACGGAGGCCTTCCGCTGGCTTGCCCGTCCACCCCTTTAAAAATCATGGTTATGATTATGACAATTAAGATTAACTGAAGAAAACATCTCTTAACCTATGTATACTCAACTGTGTGTGTGTGTATGTGTGTGTGTCGTGTGTGTGTCGTGTGTGTGTCGTGTGTGTGTCGTGTGTGTGTGTCGTGTGTGTGTGTGTCGTGTGTGTGTGTCGTTGTGTGTGTGTGTGTGTGTGTGTGTGTCGCGTGTGTGTGTGTCGTGCCGAATAGGTAAAACTTGCAATTTTGGCTTAAATAGCAACGCACGTCTTGCCGAATAAGGGAAGATAATATATACATGGCAGATATTTGAGAGCCTGGTCCCAAACCTACACACTACCATAACAACGTACTGGAGTGAGAGATATGGAAGGTAACATAAAATGAACCCAGGGAAAGCAGGGGCGCTGTGGGCACAGTAAGAGAGCGTCAACAGTCATGGTCCAAAACTCTTCAATCTGCTACAAATAGATATCAGAAATATCGTAAGTAGAAATGTAGAAGTTTTCAACAGGAAAATGAATCACAGCTTCTTCAGAGTACCAGATCAACCAGGCTGTGAATACGGCCAGCGGACCGCTAACAGCAACAGCCTGGTTGAACAAGGAATTTACAGAAAATCCAGGCTCAAGAAAGCCAAGCAGTGTGGCTTATTTTCGTTGGGATCCTTAGGTCATCCTTCCCAGGATGCCGCCCATAACTAAGACCCAGGTGACTACTTACTGCAAGGTGAACAGGGGCAGCATCTGTAGGGAGGCTATCATCAGGTACCTACTTACTGCTGGGTAACATAGACTACAGGTGTACAGACTAACACACAGGTACCTACATACTGTTAGGTGAACCAAGGCAACAGGGGCTTGGAGAGAGGCCTGTGCGTCTAGCCTCGCACAGGATTCAAACCCCAGTCATTTAGATTGTGAGTCAGACGCTGTAGCATTGAGCTTTGTCCTGTTAAGTAACAATTATGAACCACAGGAAAACAATGTTCATGACGTCAGAAGTACTACAAGGTGAGGACTTGCGTCCTTGTTTACAATGTTCATGACGCCAGAAGTACTACAAGGTGAGGACTTGCGTCCTTGTTTACAATGTTCATGACGCCAGAAGTACTACAAGGTGAGGACTTGCGTCCTTGTTTACAATGTTCATGACGCCAGAAGTACTACAAGGTGAGGACTTGCGTCCTTGTTTACAATGTTGTGACGTTAGAAGTATACTACAAGATGACTTGCTTCCTTGTTTAATGTGCAGTGAAATATATGGTGTATAATGCAGTGTATGGGTGTATAATACAGTGCAGACAGTCTGAGTAACATTCTGGCGGCAGCATCACTCATCCACTGACTGTAAGAGATTGTAGCAGTTGACAATACTACTCCTGACGAGGCTTCAAGGTCACATTAACTTCCTTTCCTCTAGTACATCTTCTTGTTGGCATTTTCTTGTCACCATCTTCTAGACAGACATCATCATGGTGCCCCGTGTCCTGTTGGCAAAAGCTCTCCCTTCAACACGGTGAGGGTCCGGGTTCGATTCCCGGCGAAGGGGTGGAAACATTGGACGTGTTTCCTTACACCTGTTGTCATGTTCACCTAGCAGTAAATAGGTACCTGGGTGTTAGTCGACTGGTGTGGGTCGCATCCTGGGGGACAAGATTAAGGACCCCAATGGAAATATGACAGACAGTCCTCGATGACGCACTGACTTTCTTGGGTTATCCTGGGTGGCTAACCCTCCGGGGTTAAAAATCCGAAGAAATTTTATCTTATCATCAAAGATTGAAATACATTTTGCAACAGTGCCAGTTTTGAAAGCTGATTATGTAAGTCTCTTCTCGCTTTACCCCAACTAAGTCTCTTCTTGCTTTACCCCAACTAAGTCTCTTCTCGCTTTACCCCAACTAAGTCTCTTCTCGCTTTACCCCCAACTAAGTCTCTTCTGCTTTACCCCAACTAAGTCTCTTCTCGCTTTACCCCAACTAAGTCTCTTCTGCTTTACCCCAACTAAGTCTCTTCTGCTTTACCCCAACTAAGTCTCTTCTGCTTTACCCCCAACTAAGTCTCTTCTCGCTTTACCCCAACTAAGTCTCTTCTCGCTTTACCCCAACTAAGTCTCTTCTCGCTTTACCCCCAACTAAGTCTCTTCTTGCTTTACCCACAACTAAGTCTCTTCTTGCTTTACCCCCAACTAAGTCTCTTCTTGCTTTACCCCAACTAAGTCTCTTCTCGCTTTACCCACAACTAAGTCTCTTCTTGCTTTACCCCAACTAAGTCTCTTCTTGCTTTACCCACAACTAAGTCTCTTCTTGCTTTACCCACAACTAAGTCTCTTCTTGCTTTATCATCAACTAAGTCTCTTCTTGCTTTACCCCCAACTAAGTCTCTTCTGCTTTACCCCAACTAAGTCTCTTCTTGCTTTACCCCAACTAAGTCTCTTCTTGCTTTACCCCAACTAAGTCTCTTCTGCTTTACCCCCAACTAAGTCTCTTCTCGCTTTACCCCAACTAAGTCTCTTCTTCTTTACCCACAACTAAGTCTCTTCTGCTTTACCCCAACTAAGTCTCTTTACTTTACCCCAACTAAGATCTTCTGCTTTACCCAACTAAGTCTCTTCTGCTTACTCCCAACTAAGTCTTTCTTGCTTTACCCCCAACTAAGTCTCTTCTTGCTTTACCCCCAACTAAGTCTCTTCTCGCTTTACCCCCAACTAAGTCTCTTCTTGCTTTACCCCCAACTAAGTCTCTTCTTGCTTTACCCCAACTAAGTCTCTTCTCGCTTTACCCCAACTAAGTCTCTTCTTGCTTTACCCCAACTAAGTCTCTTCTTGCTTTACCCCCAACTAAGTCTCTTCTTGCTTTACCCCCAACTAAGTCTCTTCTCGCTTTACCCCCAACTAAGTCTCTTCTTGCTTTACCCCCAACTAAGTCTCTTCTTGCTTTACCCCAACTAAGTCTCTTCTTGCTTTACCCCAACTAAGTCTCTTCTCCTTTACCCCAACTAAGTCTCTTCTTGCTTTACCCCCAACTAAGTCTCTTCTCACTTTACCCAACTAAGTCTCTTCTTGCTTTACCCACAACTAAGTCTCTTCTCCTTTACCCCAACTAAGTCTCTTCTTGCTTTACCCCAACTAAGTCTCTTCTTGCTTTACCCAACTAAGTCTCTTCTTGCTTTACCCCCAACTAAGTCTCTTCTCGCTTTACCCCCAACTAAGTCTCTTCTTGCTTTACCCACAACTAAGTCTCTTCTTGCTTTACCCCCAACTAAGTCTCTTCTTGCTTTACCCCAACTAAGTCTCTTCTTGCTTTACCCCAACTAAGTCTCTTCTTGCTTTACCCACAACTAAGTCTCTTCTTGCTTTACCCACAACTAAGTCTCTTCTTGCTTTACCCCCAACTAAGTCTCTTCTTGCTTTACCCAACTAAGTCTCTTCTTGCTTTACCCCAACTAAGTCTCTTCTTGCTTTACCCCAACTAAGTCTCTTCTCCTTTACCCCCAACTAAGTCTCTTCTTGCTTTACCCCAACTAAGTCTCTTCTCCTTTACCCAACTAAGTCTCTTCTTGCTTTACCCACAACTAAGTCTCTTCTCTTTACCCCCAACTAAGTCTCTTCTTGCTTTACCCCCAACTAAGTCTCTTCTTGCTTTACCCCAACTAAGTCTCTTCTTGCTTTACCCCAACTAAGTCTCTTCTTGCTTTACCCCAACTAAGTCTCTTCTTGCTTTACCCACAACTAAGTCTCTTCTTGCTTTACCCCCAACTAAGTCTCTTCTCGCTTTACCCCCAACTAAGTCTCTTCTCGCTTTACCCCCAACTAAGTCTCTTCTTGCTTTACCCACAACTAAGTCTCTTCTCGCTTTACCCACAACTAAGTCTGTTCTTGCTTTACCCACAACTAAGTCTCTTCTTGCTTTACCCCCAACTAAGTCTCTTCTTGCTTTACCCCAACCAAGTCTCTTCTTGCTTTACCCACAACTAAGTCTCTTCTTGCTTTACCCCCAACTCGTCTGGTTTTCGAAAATAAGATGGCTTTACATGTATATTTCTGAAGACAATAGTGTTGCAGAGGTGTGAGCTGAGCTCACACCTCTGCAACATAATTGTCCTCAAAGATTTGTTAAGTTATACCATGAATTAAGGAAAGATCTGGACTTTACCTTACCAAACAGACAAAGTAAATGTGATAGTAATTATGGACGAGGTAGATTATAGTGGAAAAATGAACATGTTATTAGAAGACTGGGGAACTTACGTGCCTCTTAAGCCCTAACATGTAATGAGAGAGAGAGAGAGAGAGAGAGAGAGAGAGAGAGAGAGAGAGAGAGAGAGAGAGAGAGAGAGAGAGAGAGAGAGAGAGAGAGAGAGAGTGAAGCATTCCTCAAGGGTGACTTCGATTTTTTGACAGATGTCAGAAACTTTCTCACACATACACACACACACACACACACACACACACACACACACACACACACACACACACACACACACACACACACACACACACACACACACACACACACGTTGTGACAGGTTGTGACAGGATGTTCCAGAGAGGGAACACAGAAACAAGGGGACACAACTGGAAGCTGAAGACTCAGATGAGTCAAAGGGATGTTAGGAAGCATTTCTTCAGCCACAGAGTAGTCAGGAAGTGGAGTAGTCTAGAGAAAGATATAGTGGAGGCAGGAACCATACATAGTTTTAAGACAAGGTATGATAAAGCTCATGGAGCAGGGAGAGCAGAGACCCAGTAGCAGACAGCGAAGAGGCGGGGCCAGGAGCTGAGTCTCGACCCCTGCAACCACAATTAGGTGAGTACACACACACACACACACACACACACACACACAGGAGAGAGGGAAGGAGAGATACGATAAAGCTCATGGAGCCAGGAGAGAGTGGACCTAGTAGCGACCAGCAAAGAGGCGGTGCCAGGAGCTGTAACTCGACCCCTGCAACCACAAGTAGGTGAGTACAGAGAAGCCAACATCCTTGACGCTAGAACTGGTCTCTTCGACAGGCTATCATCTGGTATTATATCTCACCTCATTTACAACCTACGAGATGACATCCTCATGTTTTCTTTCCCTTCTCCTTCTCTTTATAGTCCTCCTCTTTCTCTTTCTCCTCCTCCTCCTCCTCCTCCTCCTCCTTCTTCTTCTTCGTCTTCAGTGAGGCGGTGATGCCATCAGAAGAGCACAATAATAATTAGGATAGTGGTTATTAAGTAACACCAGGAATCCCAGACTCAGTGGGGAATCCTTACATATCTTCAAGCTTTATTCATCTTTACTTGGCTTACTAACACCCCGTAACACTGTTGTAACACCACCTGGCTTACTAACACCCCGTAACACTGTTGTAACACCACCTGGCTTACTAACACCCCGCTGTAACACTCCACCTGGCTTACTAACACCCCGTAACACTGTTGTAACACCACCTGGCTTACTAACACCCCGTAACACTGTTGTAACACCACCTGGCTTACTAACACCCCGTAACACTGTTGTAACACAACCTGGCTTACTAACACCGTACCTGTTGTAACACCACCTGGCTTACTAACACCCCGTAACACTGTTGTAACACCACCTGGCTTACTAACACCCCGTAACACTGTTGTAACACCACCTGGCTTACTAACACCCCGTAACACTGTTGTAACACCACCTGGCTTACTAACACCCCGTAACACTGTTGTAACACCACCTGGCTTACTAACACCCCGTAACACTGTTGTAACACCACCTGGCTTACTAACACCCCGTAACACTGTTGTAACACCACCTGGCTTACTAACACCCCGTAACACTGTTGTAACACCACCTGGCTTACTAACACCCCGCCTGTTGTAACACTCCACCTGGCTTACTAACACCCCGCACTGTTAACACCACCTGGCTTACTAACACCCCGTAACACTGTAACACCCACCTGGCTTACTACACCGCTGTAACACTCACACCTGGCTTACTAACACCCGTAACACTGTTGTAACACAACCTGGCATAACGTACTTTAACACCCCTGCTAACTACCGCTTGTAACACCACCTGGCTTACTAACACCCCTGTAACAAGCTTTATCTTCCTAATGCATCTTATTTATTATTATTATTATTATTATTATTATTATTATTATTTAAAAGCCTTGAAAAAAAGGATATAGGCTTTTTTGTAAGATATGAGTGAGTATACAGCAGGCGATGTTTCGCCCGGTCCTGGAACCTTCATCAGGCCTGAGGGACCATGTTTTGAACTGTTGCAACCATGATATTGTGACTAAAGTTACAAGCCTATCCACTACACGAAGGTCATTAAGGCTGCTTGTTACCTCTCCGCTATCATTAAGATTACTTTTTTCTTTAAAATTATGATTCAAGTTAATTATCGGCGTATATACACAATGATATACATTTCTCAAGGTATATACAGTGATATACACCTCTTGTATATATCTTTGTATATACACCTTGTATATATAGTGGAGTTCAAACCCCAACCGTTCCGTGGTTTATATACACATCTCGGGGTATATACACTATGATACACACATCTGGGTGCCATAACGTATATGTGATACTTTTCTGTCACTTATATAGAAACTCGTCACCGTTAAGTCGACACATGTAACAGTATGTGATGCTTCCGGTGGTGGTGGTAGTGGTGATGGTCGTGGTGATGGTAGTGGTGGTGGTGGTAGTGGTAGCGGTGGTGGTGACGGCAATGGTAGTGGTGATGGTCGTGGTGGTGGTGGTGGTAGTGACGACAATGGTAGTGGTGGTGGTGGTAGTGGTGGTGGTAGTGTACCCTCACTACTACGTGGGTACAGGAGAGAGAGAGGGATGGGTGTTTGAGACAGTACAAAAGACTGTCACAAAACCTAGAGGAGCAGACAGGCGTAGCAAGAAAAGCATTGCAATGGATCAGGGAATACCTGCCAAGAGGGAAACAACGAGTAATGGTACGTGTCGGAACTGGTGCATGTGACGAGTGGGGTTCCACAGGGATCAGCCCAAGAGCCGCTACTGTTTCTTGTGTATGTGAATGACATGCCAGAACGGATAGTCAGAGGTATCTCTGTTCACAGACGACGTGAAACTAATGAGGATCAGGGAATACCTGACAGGAAGCAAACGAGTAATGGTATGTGTCGGAACTGGTGCATGTGACGAGTGGGGTTCCACAGGGATTAGTCCTAGGGCCGGTTCTGTTTCTTATATACGTGAATGACATGACAGAAGGGATAGTCAGAAATATCTGTTCACAGACGACGTGAAACTAATGAGGCAAATACAAGCTGTTGAGGACCAGGAAAGGCTACAAAGGGGATCTGGACAGGCTACAGCCCTGGTGTGACAAAGGGGATCTGTACAGGCTACAGCCCTGGTGTGAAAAAGGGGATCTGGACAGGCTACAGCCCTGGTGTGACAAAGGGGATCTGGACAGGCTACAGCCCTGGTGTGACAAAGGGGATCTGGACAGGCTACAGCCCTGGTGTGACAAAGGGGATCTGGACAGGCTACAGGCCTGGTGTGACAAAGGGGATCTGGACAGGCTACAGGCCTGGTGTGACAAAGGGGATCTGGACAGGCTACAGGCCTGTTGTGACAAAGGGGATCGGGACAGGCTACAGGCCTGGTGTGACAAAGGGGATCTGAGCAAGCTACAGGCCTGGTGTGACAAAGGGGATCTGGACAGGCTACAGGCCTGGTGTGACAAAGGGGATCTGGACAGGCTACAGCCCTGGTGTGACAAAGGGGATCTGGACAGGCTACAGCCCTGTTGTGACAAAGGGGATCTGGACAGGCTACAGCCCTGGTGTGACAAAGGGGATCTGTACAGGCTACAGCCCTGGTGTGACAAAGGGGATCTGTACAGGCTACAACCCTGGTGTGACAAAGGGGATCTGGACAGGCTACAGCCCTGGTGTGACAAAGGGGATCTGGACAGGCTACAGGCCTGTTGTGACAAAGGGGATCGGGACAGGCTACAGCCCTGGTGTGACAAAGGGGATCTGGACAGGCTACAGGCCTGGTGTGACAAAGGGGATCTGAGCAAGCTACAGGCCTGGTGTGACAAAGGGGATCTGGACAGGCTACAGGCCTGGTGTGACAAAGGGGATCGGGACAGGCTACAGCCCTGGTGTGACAAAGGGGATCTGGACAGGCTACAGGCCTGGTGTGACAAAGGGATTCTGGACAGGCTACAGCCCTGGTGTGACAAAGGGGATCTGTACAGGCTACAGCCCTGATGTGACAAAGGGGATCTGTACAGGCTACAGCCCTGGTATGACAAAGGGGATCTGGACAGGTTACAGGCCTGGTGTGACAAAGGGCTCCTGGTGTTCAAGTACAATCACATATAGGTTAGTACATGGCAGCCACAACACCATCCTTGTCATTTCCAAGAAATTAATTAAAATGTTTCCTTCTTCTTATCAACATTATCTTCCTAATTACAAAACAAGTCGTGGGATAATACTGCCTGGGATTATTTAAAATTATAACATATATCTATGTCTATTTTTGGCTTATTTACTTATTGCCGGGTTTTTTATTATGTAAATTCTCTAATATTAAGTGGGATGCGTAATGGAGACGATTGTATTATGGGCCAAGAAAACAATACTTCTTTTTAGGTTATCCCCACAAAAAGAGTAACCCAACCTAACATACACTTGGAAAATCTAGAGGGATTAGTACCAAACTTGCACACGAGAGTCACTCCCTACGAAAACAAAAGACTCGACAGGCGATGTAACATCCCCCCAATGAAAAGCAGAGGTGCCACTAGCACGTTGAGAGACAACACAATAAGTGTCAGGGGCCCAAGACTGTTCAACTGCCTCCCAGCTTACATAAGGGGGATTACCAATAGACCCCTGGCTGTCTTCAAGCAGGCACTGGACAGGCACCTAAAGTCAGTACCTGACCAGCCAGGCTGTGGTTCGTACGTTGGACTGCGTGCGGCCAGCAGTAACTGCCTGGTTGATCAAGCCCTGATCCACCATGAGGCCTGGTTACAGACCGGGCTGCGGGGGCGTTGACCCCTGGAACTCTCTCCAGGTAAACTCTCCAGGTACCCTATAATTTATCCTAATCTAGATTAGGTTACGTTGTCCTAGGTTTGGGCACTTTTTTGGGGAGAATACAAAAAAATAAATTTTTGCATCTAGGTCCATTATATATATATTTGTTTCCATTGTACAACTTATTCAGTATCATTTAATTTACATAAAAAAATAACACTAAGATAAAAAAAAGTCAGTAAAGAAATTATTTAACCATTTTTTGATATGTTTATGTATGGAGGATGTGAGGACCTCGTCACCAGGGAGGGGGGTGAGAGTGGACCACACACTTGCTTCTTTTAACGAGAACGCCAGCGTATACTATTTTAATTACACCCAGCTGTGTGTAACACGCACATCTCTCTGCCCTCCCCATCATCATCCCTCCTCTCACCCCTCCCCATCATCATCCCTCCTCTCACCCCTCCCCATCATCATCCCTCCTCTCACCCCTCCCCATCATCATCCCTCCTCTCACCCCTCCCCCTTTTAATTGCAGGAGAATGTTTTAATGCTTATACAGGGTATATACGCCAGGACGTGTTTTTTCTGTATACATGTATATATACACTGATAGGTATGTGTCGTATATTTTTGTGTATATACGAGTAGTATACGGAGAGGTTTGTTTCCTTTGACACAGAATATAAACATTGAAATGTGTTTTTCAGTGTAGTTACACAGAGTGTTTACAGTAATTCCTATCCACGTAATGTGAAAAAATCTTGCATTTTGTTGTAAGTTCAGATAGATTTCGATATATAAAAAAGCCATCTAACAAAAGTCCATTCCCTGTTCCACAAGGCCAACAGAAATTAACGAAGTCCGAGGAGAAAAGGAAGGGGGGGGGGGTCTCAATATGGTAAAAACATTCGTTTTATTTTCAACTATTCACTTAGCAGTAAATAGGTACCTAGATGTTTGCCGACTGGTGTGGGTCGTATCCTGGAGAGGATTAAAAAGCCCATTGGAAATAAGACAGGCACTCTGATACCCTCCTGACTTTATTGGGTTATCCTGGGTTACTATTCCTTCGTGTTAATAATCCTAACATTGTAAGTGTGAGTCGTTAATGGTCTAAGTCTGACCGAAACGTCGTCATAGGTTTCTTTCTGCTGTGTTCGGGTTATTTGTGAATTAAAACCCATTCTTGTATTATGGATTACGGTTACACCTTAGAATTAAAACTAGACGGCGTCTTGGACCATTATCATAGCTTATTAGAGTCCAGGATGGACCGACACGTTGACTAGTGCTATGTACAGTGTGTGGGTTGGTTGCTGCAGCCACGGTTTTCTGACGTCTTCTCTGGGAGGATGATCACTGGCAGCTTAGTTGCTGTCAACACATTCTCACACTTCACTCAACTTGCAGAGAAAGCTTGCAACAAATATAAAATAGACAGTATATACACCAAGAGGTGTACGAGTATTCCTGTGTATATATACTAAGGGTTGTGTATCTTTGTGTGCATACAAAAGGTACATTTCTTTGTGTATACACAATGAGATGTTCACGGAGTTTAGGGTATATACACCGAGAAGCTTATACCTCTCAGTATATATACACTTGAGAGTTTTAATCCCTAATGTGAGTATACCAATGACATGCGACCCTCGTGCAGGCCATAGGCCTAAAACGCTACGCACTAAAGCCTTCCACTTGGGTCTAAAATCATTCTAAATTGTCTACTTCCTACCACCCTTCTCCCTATCCTGGTTCATCCCAAACGTGTGGGGCAAATGGTATCTCCTCTTGTAAAGTACATTTACCCGAAACATTTACTAAAGCTGCTTTAACTTTTAACGTTTAAATACTAAGATATTACAAAGGACCCCAATGGAAATAAGTCATTTGTCTGACTTTTTTGGGGTTAGTTTATTTTAATATCTTTATTATGCACCTCATATCCATCCTGTGGGCGGTAGTCAAAAGATTACAGAGGTAATTTACACATATGCTGCTATGTATGATAATCTATGTAACTGTATTTGTGTACACCTGAATAAACTTACTTATTTACTTACTATAAACTTACCATACCACGGGTGGGGTTCGAACCCGCGGTCAGAGAGTCTCAAAACTCCAGACCGTCTGGTTGCCGTCACCAGCCATGGATTACTCACCACTCGCTTCAAATCTTCCGATCTTCAATTTCCTCTCAAAGTGTCTCTGTCCCTCCACTTTCCTCTAACTTTCTCTTCAGCAACAGGTGGTAGATTCATCATGTCACCTCACACAACAGTTGAAAGACTCATCCCTCGCTTCACACATGTGGAGACTCACCATTCACTCACCTCACATAAACAGGCTGGTGTTCACATCCTCTCTGGCTGACCACAACATTAAACAAAGACCTAGAATAACAATAACCTATTTTTTTTCTCCACGCTCATTTTCTCATACATATGTATGTGATGTATATTATTTTCACGGGATATTCACCCTGGGTGTGTATTTATTTTTTCCACTATTTGTCCCGTAGCTGGGTTGGTAGCGCGCTCAGCTCACACATTGAGGTCCGTGGTTCGATCCCCGGTACGGGTGAAAACATTAGGGGTGTTTCCTTAAGACACCTGCTGTCCATGTTCACCTAGCAGTAAATAGGTACCTGGGTGTTAGCCGACTTGCGTGGGTCGCATCTTGGGAACAAAATTAACCTAATTTGCCAGAAATGCTCTGCATACCCAGGGACTTTCTATACAGTATGTCATTGATGTCAGCTATGGTTTCTGTAAGTTGTACTTGTAGAAATAAAGATTATTATTATTACTAGTGGTAAAAAAGTTGCCTCGCAGCCTTAATGTAATCGACAGGCTTTAAACCCAATTAACCAGCCAACCATTCCCACAACCCCGTGTGGAAACTCATTACCACGTGACTTTTAGATGGAATTATGTTTATATTCTGCAAAGTTTGACTCTAAATAGGGTGTATTATCTGCAGGTTTGTGTGAGTAACAGAACAATGGCAGTTCCGCTCTATACTTTCTCCTGATGGCTGCCAAGCATGCTGTATGGAGGGGCGGTCTCACAACACTAGGCTGCCAATCATGCTGTATGGAGGGGCGGTCTCACAACACTAGGCTGCCAAGCATGCTGTATGGAGGGGCGGTCTCACAACACTAGGCTGCCAATCATGCTGTATGGAGGGGCGGTCTCACAACACTAGGCTGCCAAGCATGCTGTATGAAGGGGCGGTCTCACAACACTAGGCTGCCAAGCATGCTGTATGAAGGGGCGGTCTCACAACACTAGGCTGCCAAGCATGCTGTATGAAGGGGCGGTCTCACAACACTAGGCTGCCAAGCATGCTGTATGAAGGGCGGTCTCACAACACTAGGCTGCCAAGCATGCTGTATGAAGGGGCGGTCTCACAACACTAGGCTGCCAAGCATGCTGTATGAAGGGGCGGTCTCACAACACTAGGCTGCCAAGCATGCTGTATGAAGGGGCGGTCTCACAACACTAGGCTGCCAAGCATGCTGTATGAAGGGGCGGTCTCACAACACTAGGCTGCCAAGCATGCTGTATGAAAGGGCGATCTCACAACACTAGGCTGCCAAGCATGCTGTATGAAGGGCGGTCTCACAACACTAGGCTGCCAAGCATGCTGTATGAAGGGGCGGTCTCACAACACTAGGCTGCCAAGCATGCTGTATGAAGGGGCGGTCTCACAACACTAGGCTGCCAAGCATGCTGTATGGAGGGGGCGGTCTCACAACACTAGGCTGCCAAGCATGCTGTATGAAGGGGCGGTCTCACAACACTAGGCTGCCAAGCATGCTGTATGGAGGGGCGGTCTCACAACACTAGGCTGCCAAGCATGCTGTATGAAGGGGCGGTCTCACAACACTAGGCTGCCAAGCATGCTGTATGAAGGGCGGTCTCACAACACTAGGCTGCCAAGCATGCTGTATGGAGGGGCGGTCTCACAACACTAGGCTGCCAAGCATGCTGTATGAAGGGGCGGTCTCACAACACTAGGCTGCCAAGCATGCTGTATGGAGGGGCGGTCTCACAACACTAGGCTGCCAAGCATGCTGTATGAAGGGGCGGTCTCACAACACTAGGCTGCCAAGCATGCTGTATGAAGGGGCGGTCTCACAACACTAGGCTGCCAAGCATGCTGTATGAAGGGGCGGTCTCACAACACTAGGCTGCCAAGCATGCTGTATGAAGGGGCGGTCTCACAACACTAGGCTGCCAAGCATGCTGTATGAAGGGGGCGGTCTCACAACACTAGGCTGCCAAGCATGCTGTATGGAGGGGCGGTCTCACAACACTAGGCTGCCAAGCATGCTGTATGAAGGGGCGGTCTCACAACACTAGGCTGCCAAGCATGCTGTATGAAGGGGCGGTCTCACAACACTAGGCTGCCAAGCATGCTGTATGAAGGGGGCGGTCTCACAGGTTGGAAGCTGGTATAATATACACCAAGAGTGTTCGTTCACTGCATATACACCGAGAGGTGTGTGTGTCTTCAGCTGTATATATATTGAAAGGTGTGTCCTGAGCTGTATATACACAGAGTGGTATGAAGCACTGTACACCGAGAGGTATATATCAATGTACAATGCATACAAAGAGAGATATATCTCAGTAAATATACACTAAGACGTACTCACCTATTTGTGGTTGCAGGGGTCGAGTCACAGCTCCTGGCCCCACCTCTTCGCTGGTCGCTACTAGGTCCACTCTCTGCTACATGAGCTTTATCGTATCTTAAAGCTATGTATGGATCCTGCCTCCACTATATATTAAACTAACTAAACTTATATCACTCTAAAGATTGTTCCACTTCCTGACAACTCTGACTGAAGAAATACTTCCTAACATCCCTGTGACTCATCTGAGTTTTCAACTTCCAGTTGTGACCCCTTGTTACTGTGTCACATCTCTGGAACATCCTGTCTCTATCCACCTTTTTAATTCCTCTCAGTATTTTATGTCATTATTATTTCTTCCCTATCCCTTCTGTCCTCCAGTGTTGTCAGATTGATTTCCCTTAACCTCTCCTCGTAGGACATACCCCTTAGCTCCGGGACTAGTCTCGTTGCAAACCTTTGCACTTTCTTTTAATTTTTTGACGTGTTTGACCAGGTGTAAGTTCCATACTGGTGCTGCATACTAGAATATTGGTCTGACATACACGGTATACAGAGTCTTGAATGATTCCTTACTCAGGTATCGAAACGTTACTGTGTGTATCTCGCTGTGTATATACGAGAAATGTATATCTCTCAACATACAAATACCGAGAGGTAGGTGTCCCTCAATGTATATACACTGAAGAGTATTCTTTCATCCCTATTTTAGGGATTAAAACATACTGGACTGGTGATGTACAGGTGACATGCAGTCTGAAAATCCCCCGTGTAGTAGACAATATTGAAACCTAATAACTGTACGTGAAATGCATGTTACTTTCACAGTATTGTGAAATGTCATCGTGAATGATTGTTAAAGAAACGACCGAATGAGCAAGAGAGGACAAGTGAAACAAAATTAAAAGAGTGAATATGCCATGAAATAAAGGTACATGGAGGGTGATGAAGGTGATATGGTGTGAACCAAGGTGAAACTAGGTGAAGAAAGGTAAAATTGGGTGAATTGGGAGTGAAGCGAGGCGAACGATGGGTGAAACGAGGTGAATGAAGCTGAAATGAGGCGAATATATGGTAAAATGAGGTGACTGCAGGGTACAACGTGATTACAATTGGCGGAAAAGGGTGACAGCTGGGACCAGGAAGGTAAACTCTCTCTTTTGAATGAAATGTGTAATTATGTGGAGCTGCTAGAGGGAGGGAGCAGATGGTGGGTGGATGTGGGGGAGGGAAGATGGTGGGTGGATGTGGGGGAGGGAAGATGGTGGGTGGATGTGGGGAGGGAAGATGGTGGGTGGATGTGGGGAGGGAAGATGGTGGGTGGATGTGGGGAGGGAAGATGGTGGGTGGATGTGGGGGAGGGAAGATGGTGGGTGGATGTGGGGGAGGGAAGATGGTGGGTGGATGTGGGGGAGGGAAGATGGTGGGTGGGTGTGGGGAGGGAAGATGGTGGGTGGATGTGGGGAGGGAAGATGGTGGGTGGATGTGGGGGAGGGAAGATGGTGGGTGGATGTGGGGAGGGAAGATGGTGGGTGGGTGTGGGGGAGGGAAGATGGTGGGTGGGTGTGGGGGAGGGAAGATGGTGGGTGGGTGTGGGGGAGGGAAGATGGTGGGTGGATGTGGGGAGGGAAGATGGTGGGTGGATGTGGGGGAGGGAAGATGGTGGGTGGGTGTGGGGAGGGAAGATGGTGGGTGGATGTGGGGAGGGAAGATGGTGGGTGGATGTGGGGAGGGAAGATGGTGGGTGGATGTGGGGAGGGAAGATGGTGGGTGGGTGTGGGGAGGGAAGATGGTGGGTGGATGTGGGGAGGGAAGATGGTGGGTGGATGTGGGGGAGGGAAGATGGTGGGTGGATGTGGGGAGGGAAGATGGTGGGTGGATGTGGGGAGGGAAGATGGTGGGTGGATGTGGGGAGGGAAGATGGTGGGTAGATGTGGGGAGGGAAGATGGTGGGTGGATGTGGGGGAGGGAAGATGGTGGGTGGGTGTGGGGGAGGGAAGATGGTGGGTGGGTGTGGGGGAGGGAAGATGGTGGGTGGGTGTGGGGAGGGAAGATGGTGGGTGGATGTGGGGAGGGAAGATGGTGGGTGGATGTGGGGGAGGGAAGATGGTGGGTGGATGTGGGGGAGGGAAGATGGTGGGTGGATGTGGGGGAGGGAAGATGGTGGCTGGATGTGGGGAGGGAAGATGGTGGGTGGATGTGGGGAGGGAAGATGGTGGCTGGATGTGGGGGAGGGAAGATGGTGGGTGGATGTGGGGGAGGGAAGATGGTGGCTGGATGTGGGGGAGGGAAGATGGTGGGTGGATGGGGGGGAGGGAAGATGGTGGGTGGATGGGGGGGAGGGAAGATGGTGGGTGGATGTGGGGGAGGGAAGATGGTGGGTGGGTGTGGGGGAGGGAAGATGTTGGGGCTCTGGTGGCTTGGTGGCTAAAGCTCTCGCTTCACACGGCGAGGGCCTGGGTTCGATTCCCAGCCAGGGCAGAAACATTGGGCGTGTTTCTTTACACCTGTTGTCTATGTTCCCCATCAGTAAAATGGGTACCTGGGTGTTAGTCGACTGGTGTGGGTCGCATCCTAGGACACTGACCTAATATGCCCGAAATGCTCAGCATAACAAGGGACTTTCTATATAGTAGTATGTCACTGATGTCAGCTAGGCCTGTATACCATGTACATCTACTTGTAGTAAATAAAGATATTATTATTATTATTATTATTATTATTATTATTATTATTATAAGTAAAGAGGAAAATTTGGACAAGGATTGGGAAGTAAACAGCGACTTAGTTACTCCTTCAAAATGGTCCCTGGACACTGAGCCGTCATCAAAAACACAGTTTTAGGTCAGAATGCAAATCAGTTTAAAAATATAAGTTTACCACTGTTAGAAAAATTAAACTTGAATTTAGAAAAATAATATAAAATAGTTAGTACCTAATTTAAATTAAAAATATAGCATAAATATTACTGATGTGACTCGTGTGGTCGATAGGTTTGTAACCTTTTGAACCAGCCAGAGAAAGTAAATAAATTGACCTACTCAGAAAAGGCACGACAATCCTGACTCAACATATTCGGAAATGAGTTGACAAATTTCCCCTGCAATTTACATTGACTATTTGGCATATAAATCAAAAGTTGACAAATTTAGCTGTCAAAAACTATGTTAATTTAGGAGCACATTCCTGGGATCACTACAGTATGCCTTCCTGGCGAGGAGTTCTTGTTCCTTGGATCAAACCTGATTCCCTATTTCGAGACGCTGTTGACTCGTACGGGCAACACTTCTCCAGTAATAAACTTCTAGTATAATAATAGCTGTGTTGCAGTGCTAGGCAGGGGAAGACACCATGCCCAGCCCTTCTAGGGCAGGGTAGGTGCCAGAGCTGGAGCCTGCTACCACCTGCAGTTCACAAGACTGCCATTCCCATTAGCTCCCCTGGGGTGGGGAAAATGGCAAACCAGAGAGGCCTAGCTTCCCCCTACGAGCCCCGTGAGGGCGGGGAATGTGGCTAGGCCTGGGGACAGTTGGTCCCAACGATGAGGAGGTACTTGTACCTCCTCCCATGGCAGACATTAGTCTAAGATACTCCCGAGAAAGGGAGCCAAGGCCGGGCCACCACTTGGAAAAGCCCTGGCCCGGGAGAGTACCGGCGAACCAAGAAGTGCTAGGCAGCTCCTATTCACACAGCCTTTATATAACATTTATACACAAGAGCTAGAGGAGTTTATATATAAACATTGTCTCATAAACTTAAAAAACTGGTCGATTCAGGAGTATATAAACTTCAGCTTATGAAAGGTTACGTTCAAAATGTGTTATATTACTGCAAATATAATTACAAAAACATTACGTTACAACAACCATACATTGCTAAAATATATTTTTTTGCGACCCAATTCATGTCTGCATAAATAACTCAATACGATTGTAACCAGATATAAATATATAAGTATAGTTCATTACCACTGGTACATAATGGGTCCAGTTCCTGGACCCATTATGTACCACTGTAATGTTGAGGTCCAGTCCCTGGACCCATTATGTACCTCTGTAATGTTGAGGTCCAGTCCATGGACCCATTATGTATCTGTAATGTTGAGGCCCAGTCCCTAGACCTATTATGTACCACTGTAATGTTTAGGTCTAGTCCCTAGACCTATTATGTACCTCTGTGATCTTTTGACTACCGCCCACACCATGGGTATGGGGTGACTACCGCCCACACCATGGGTATGGGGTGACTACCGCCCACACCATGGGTATGGGATGACTACTGCCCACACCATGGGTATGGTGACCGCCCACACCATGGGTATGGGTGACACGCCCACACCATGGGTATGGGGTGACTACCGCCCACACCATGGGTATGGGGTGACTACTGCCCACACCATGGGTATGGGGTGACTACCGCCCACACCATGGGTATGGGGTGACTACCGCCCACACCATGGGTATGGGGTGACTACTGCCCACACCATGGGTATGGGGTGACTACCGTCCACACCATGGGTATGGGGTGGATGATAAAGATATTAAACTAAAATTACTGCAAACCCAACAAGGAATTTCAATATCTAACTCAAACTTTGGCAAAGAAACTTTACACATCGTTTCGGTCTGGACTATTAACAAGTTACAACTAACTTTATAAGTGTCTTAGAACGACCGAAACGTCGTGTGTAGTCCCCCCTTAAACGTCTGAGGAAATTTGTGGTTTGTTGTGCTGTATAATCTTCATTGCTGTCAATATTATAGGTGTTAACACACATTACAACTCATGTACGCAGACCTTGACTCTAATATATTCTACGCCATGGTTCACAGGGCGTCAACTCCGCTCAAAAAATCTGAAATATATGTGGAGAATTATTTCCACACCGGAGGTTGATGACTCGGCACCATCCAGAGATGAATGATATTTTTTTTATATTATGCATAGGTATGCTGTATAGTTTATAAATTTTATATTAATACATATATGGTGGTTAGTGTCAATTTGATTGATCTGTTGGAAATGTTTCAATATATACTATATATACGTATATACATCGAGAGGTGTACGTATATACCCAGCATGATTTACCTATCCATGTTTGTACACTTAGATATACACCTCTGGGTGTATATACAAGTGTTGTATATACCCAGCACGATACACCCCCTTCACTGTGTCTATATCCATGACAGTAAATCAAGCCTTAACATTCACACTCAACTGCATCGCCCAAGGCAATTGGAACTGCGAGAGGAGAAAAAGTCCACATTTACGAGGCGGGGCAGTGGAGCGAGAAAGCACTTCCTGAGCGACTTCAGGAAGAAACAATGGTCTGGAAAACATGAAGCACTTGTCCTTGTGGCACTTCCACCCGAGTTATTACCATACGTACCTTAACTACTGAACCACACCTGAGTTACCATACTTACCCTAACTGCTGAACCACACCTGAGTTACCATACTTACCCTAACTGCTGAACCACACCTCCACATTAACCTGTTAACATTCACCCACAACAGGATTGATAAAACCACTGGTTGGTAAAACATCTCCGATGTTTTGAAAACTATTAATATAATAAGGTAACTTTTGTGTCATTCAGCAGACGAAGGATCGAACTCCACAATTCTTTCTAACGAGAAGCCTAAACGGGTTTAGATATCCATTAAATAATAACACCGACAAGCACATGATTCCTGTCCTTTACTGGTGACACGTGAAGTTCATGATTAAGCTCAAGTGCAAGCTCATGGCTCAAGTAGCAGCGCCTTTGGCTCACATCTGAAGGATCACGGTTCGATCCTGGCATGAGTGGAAACGTTGGTCATGTTTATTTACACCTGTTGCTCCTTTTCATTTAACAGTAAGTAGGTACCTGGGTGTTAGCACATTGCTGTGGGTAGCATCTTGTGATATTAGGTTATCTATAGACATTACCGAATGTTTATTCTCAGGTCCGGTTGGGTCCAATTGAGGTAGAATTTGTAATTTGTATAGTGCTTATCTTCCATTATCTATTGAGCAAATGAAGGAGGGGTTAGCTGGATTAAATCAAAGATAATATGTTGGCCTTATCTCCTACACTATTGAGAAATACTGTTGGAAGCGAAGCAGCAGAGCTGTCAAGAGAACCGGAAAGAGTGAAAATGAGAACTTTATTGGGTCTAGAGTGGAGATTATATCAACAAGAGTGTGGGATAAGTGTGAGCACCTGAGTATGAGTTACCCCTCGTTACCGCCCACCAATACTGCCCCATTTTAATCCTCGTTCCTTTGATTTCCTTTATGTTATCTTCCGCTTATCCATACAGAATTTGCGTTCCCAAAACCCCCTTTCCTATAGAGTTCTTGATCCAGGTAACTGGGATTATCTTGCCATTCCTTGGATCAAACATAATTACTTCCCTCTCCAGGTGCTTTATAACCTTACTTTGACTGCTCACCCATTAATAATAATAATAAGTGTGCTGGTCTATTATTATTATTACATTAATGGGGAAGCACTAAACCTTTAAGTATTAACTAATATTCTTCTAGGTTTGTGGGGTGTTTAGGCCATGTTCGGGTCCTAGGTGATGAACATTCAAATGTTCACGTCCTAGTGGATGAACGTCCATATGTTCAAGTCCTGGTGGATGAACATTCACATGTTTGGGTGAAGGTTAGTTCACTGTAGCAGACTTCTGCTTCACAATGACGAGAAAGCAACCCACTGCTGGCCCGGTGGGCCCTACAGACGAGCAATAAAGTAATTTATCTGTGTGTTTGATCCTCCTCTCTCCACAAGACTCGCCACTGCTAGACATCTATGGTATCCCTAGTGTGCTATGGTCGACCACATTGACTTTCGCCTCTGTTAGGCAAAAGGACACATGTGTAACTAATGTGATATTTTATTGTGGCAACGTTTACCTAACATATTGTCGGTGATTCTCTACGTTTATCACTAATATTGTCATTGTGGGTGTCCAAGAGTAAGAGTGAAGGAAGTAGACACTTTTAACAAAAGACTCAATTCGCAATACAGAGTGTTAGCACTGATGTAAGAGAACACTGGTGTTACAACAGAGGTGTAGATAAGTGGAACGAAGTGGTAGATAGTGTGTCAGGGAAGTGAACATCTTGGGGAAACTCTGAGAGTGGGTTAGACTGGTACATGAGTGGGAATGGTGGGTGTAAGACCTGCTTAGTGTAAGCCAGTAGACCCAGTGCATATATCTTATGTCCAGATAGGACCTGACTACCATATTCGTGTCACTAGCTCACTGAAAAAGGGCAGAAGAAAACAAGTAAAGTCTCCCTTCATGTACTTGGGGAAATACCACCACACAGACCTCTCACTGTTGTCAACAGGGAAGGTAGGTGGTTCTTTCAAGCACTTCCTGCTGCTTCAGGCTGAGGTGCCTACGTGGGACTACCAGCTGCAGGTAACACGACATACACACCAGGGATTGCATTCTAAGTCTTACGTTTAGTGAGTTATCGTATTGTTATAACGTAACTTTTAATTAAAGCCCCTGTTGACAGGCTCGCAGCCAGCAGACTCCTTCAATATGTAATCCTTGGTATTACACTGTGTATAATAATAGTACTTATGTGTACCTGTGCCTATATAAACTTACATAATGATGCATCTGTGTCTTAAAGTTCTCACAAAAATGTCTTTTTGCTTGATATATAATACAGGCGCGATGCAACTCCGGAAAAAGGTCCCCATAGTGACAAAAAGTGGGAAAAATAGGGAAGTATACACACGTCTCCTGATGCTGTACATATACCATTAAAATAAAGCAAAATACTGTATTACTCTTGAGTGGATGAGGATGATATTAACGAGACCAAACGGAAACTAAACCAAACTTTCCCATTAACAACTATTTACACTTACCTTATAAAAATAAAAGTATCTCCTGGTAACACTGGTTAATCCGCTTCTCCTTCATGCAATAATTACACACAATAATAATGTATAAGTTTATTTCAAGAGCGGAGGCACAAGAGAGTGTAGTAAAGGGAGATGAGTGGAGGCAGGAGAGATATATAGATGCTTGTAGCTCGCCTGCTGGCTCCACACTGCTGTCTACTACCAACCTCACCTCTCACACAAGAGTCACCCAACAACTCTTCCCACACACCCACACCTTTAACAAAAAAGAAACTAGTTTCCTTGCGTCACTCCCACCATACCGTGCCTACGGCTTTTTCAATTAAGCAGAAAAAGTTATGTGGGAACACCCGCAGAGTGTAGCTGCACTTTTCCCATGTGAGGTACATGGTGGGAACACCAGCAGTACAGCTATGCACTGTTCTATACGAGATCTATACTGTACGAACAACAGTAGTGCAGGGGTGCCACTAGCACGTTGAGAGACAACACAATAAGTGTCAGGGGCCCAAGACTGTTCAACTGCCTCCCAGGATACATAAGGGGGATTACCAATAGACCCCTGGCTGTCTTCAAGCAGGCACTGGACAGGCACCTAAAGTCGGTGCCTGACCAGCCAGGCTGTGGTTCGTACGTCGGACTGCGTGCGGCCAGCAGTAACAGCCTGGTTGATCAGGCCCTGATCCACCATGAGGCCTGGTCACAGACCGGGCCGCGGGGGCGTTGACCCCCGGAACTCTCTCCAGGTAATGACCCCATGGAAGTTACATGGTGGGAGCAGCATCTTTTCATTTACCATCATGGAAATAAGTCACATGATGGGTTTCAAAGGTAATGAAAACCATAATCCTGAACTGGGAGACTTCAGGAGGGTGGTAAGTCTATCAAGCTGTAGATAGACAGCAGCCATCCCGACAAGTATTACTGTAGTAGTGATGGTAGTAGTAATAGTATAATAGTAGCACTAGAAGTAGACATACTAGAGGTGACATGTCAGGTGTTAAAAATTCAGAAATGACAAAGCTGCCGTTATTGTGAGTAACAGCATCTGAATTAGAGATTAATGCTGTTGATAGGCATTTTCATCTAGGAGTTTATGGCTCCTTAATAACTAAGCGAGTGTTGCATCTCGCCCAGTGGCTGAAGTGTTCCTGTGTTATACACTTGTATTGTTCACGTTGTCACACCACATGAGTATATTTGTTAGTTTAGACGTGTTCCAATGTTTAGTGTAGTTTCCCCAATGTATACCCTGTCACAGCCTCCACACGGGATAATGTAAATACCTGGGTTGACTGGTTCAAGGTTCTCCACTTTTGTTTTAATGAGGTTGTTGATGGATGTGCTAGTTAGTTACCATGGCGACTCCGGTGTTAACTTATGTGTGCTTTGGAGACGTTCGCGGCAGCTTGCTGTATGACCCTCATGGGTTTAGCGCTTAGTTATGATAACGGTGTCCCGTAGCTCGATTGCTAGCGCACTTAGCTCACACACTGAGGTCTGGAGTTCGATACCCCGGTACGGCTGAAAAACATTAGGATGTATTTCCATAAGACACCTGCTGTCCATGTTCACCCATCAGTATAATATGTTTACCTGGGTGTTAGTGGACTGGTGTGGGTCGCATCCTGGGTGTTAGTGGACTGGTGTGGGTCGCATCCTGGGTGTTAGTGGACTGGTGTGGGTCGCATCCTGGGTGTTAGTAGACTGGTGTGGGTCGCACCCTGGGTGTTAGTGGACTGGTGTGGGTCGCATCCTGGGTGTTAGTGGACTGGTGTGGGTCGCATCCTGGGTGTTAGTGGACTGGTGTGGGTCGCATCCTGGGTGTTAGTGGACTGGTGTGGGTCGCATCCTGGGTGTTAGTAGACTGGTGTGGGTCGCACCCTGGGTGTTAGTGGACTGGTGTGGGTCGCATCCTGGGTGTTAGTAGACTGGTGTGGGTCGCATCCTGGGTGTTAGTGGACTGGTGTGGGTCGCATCCTGGGTGTTAGTAGACTGGTGTGGGTCGCATCCTGGGTGTTAGTGGACTGGTGTGGTCGCATCCTGGGTGTTAGTAGACTGGTGTGGGTCGCACCCTGGGTGTTAGTGGACTGGTGTGGGTCGCATCCTGGGTGTTAGTGGACTGGTGTGGGTCGCATCCTGGGTGTTAGTGGACTTGTGTGGGTCGCACCCTGGGTGTTAGTGGACTGGTGTGGGTCGCATCCTGGGTGTTAGTGGACTGGTGTGGGTCGCATCCTGGGTGTTAGTGGACTGGTGTGGGTCGCATCCTGGGTGTTAGTGGACTGGTGTGGGTCGCATCCTGGGTGTTAGTGGACTGGTGTGTTTCGCATCCTGGGTGTTAGTGGACTGGTGTGGGTCGCATCCTGGGTGTTAGTGGACTGGTGTGGGTCGCATCCTGGGTGTTAGTGGACTGGTGTGGGTCGCATCCTGGGTGTTAGTGGACTGGTGTGGGTCGCATCCTGGGTGTTAGTAGACTGGTGTGGGTCGCACCCTGGGTGTTAGTGGACTGGTGTGGGTCGCATCCTGGGTGTTAGTGGACTGGTGTGGGTCGCATCCTGGGTGTTAGTGGAATGGTGTGGGTCGCATCCTGGGTGTTAGTGGACTAGTGTGGGTCGCATCCTGGGTGTTAGTGGACTGGTGTGGGTCGCATCCTGGGTGTTAGTGGACTGGTGTGGGTCGCATCCTGGGTGTTAGTGGACTGGTGTGGGTCGCATCCTGGGTGTTAGTAGACTGGTGTGGGTCGCACCCTGGGTGTTAGTGGACTGGTGTGGGTCGCATCCTGGGTGTTAGTGGACTGGTGTGGGTCGCATCCTGGGTGTTAGTGGACTGGTGTGGGTCGCACCCTGGGTGTTAGTGGACTGGTGTGGGTCGCATCCTGGGTGTTAGTGGACTGGTGTGGGTCGCATCCTGGGTGTTAGTGGACTGGTGTGGGTCGCATCCTGGGTGTTAGTGGACTGGTGTGGGTCGCATCCTGGGTGTTAGTGGACTGGTGTGGGTCGCATCCTGGGTGTTAGTAGACTGGTGTGGGTCGCATCCTGGGTGTTAGTGGACTGGTGTGGGTCGCATCCTGGGTGTTAGTGGACTGGTGTGGGTCGCATCCTGGATGTTAGTGGACTGGTGTGGGTCGCATCCTGGGTGTTAGTGGACTGGTGTGGGTCGCATCCTGGGTGTTAGTGGACTGGTGTGGGTCGCATCCTGGGTGTTAGTGGACTGGTGGGGGTCGCATCCTGGGTGTTAGTGGACTGGTGTGGGTCGCATCCTGGGTGTTAGTAGACTGGTGTGGGTCGCATCCTGGGTGTTAGTGGACTGGTGTGGGTCGCATCCTGGGTGTTAGTGGACTGGTGTGGGTCGCATCCTGGGTGTTAGTGGACTGGTGTGGGTCGCATCCTGGGTGTTAGTGGACTGGTGTGGGTCGCATCCTGGTTGTTAGTAGACTGGTGTGGGTCGCATCCTGGGTGTTAGTGGACTGGTGTGGGTCGCATCCTGGGTGTTAGTGGACTGGTGTGGGTCGCATCCTGGGTGTTAGTAGACTGGTGTGGGTCGCACCCTGGGTGTTAGTGGACTGGTGTGGGTCGCATCCTGGGTGTTAGTGGACTGGTGTGGGTCGCATCCTGGGTGTTAGTGGACTGGTGTGGGTCGCATCCTGGGTGTTAGTAGACTGGTGTGGGTCGCACCCTGGGTGTTAGTGGACTGGTGTGGGTCGCATCCTGGGTGTTAGTGGACTGGTGTGGGTCGCATCCTGGGTGTTAGTAGACTGGTGTGGGTCGCACCCTGGGTGTTAGTGGACTGGTGTGGGTCGCATCCTGGGTGTTAGTGGACTGGTGTGGGTCGCATCCTGGGTGTTAGTAGACTGGTGTGGGTCGCATCCTGGGTGTTAGTGGACTGGTGTGGGTCGCATCCTGGGACAAAACTGACCTAATTTGTGGGAAATGCTCAGCATAACAAGTGGCTTTCTATATAGTAGTATGTCATTGATGTCAGCTATGGTCTGTATACCTTGTACATGTACTGGTAGGGATTGTTTCGTGCAGTGTTTAATGTGGAAGGAAGGAGACTATAGCTGTGTCAAGGTCTGGTATATGCAGGACCATTCCTTGTCTAGAAATTTGGGGCTGCAGATACAATATGCTCTCAGAAAAAGCCAGTGATGCCTCGCTTAGTCTTACTGGCTTAACTAGAGTAGAAGTGAGAGATTATTTTTGTCCATAAGCATCATGGGATTTATTCTTGATTCCAGATATATTAACAATTAGACGACGAGGCCGTAATCTAAGAAATGATCACGTGACTTTATTGGTATATCTGAAACACTGAGTGTATTCACATTATGCGTCAACTAAATATTTACCAACTTTATGATGCGAGGGCAATCAGTAAAGCCAATAGTGTTTGATCAACATCCAGGTTAGGAAAGTCAGGGAACGGGTGGGACTTGAACCCATCGCAGGTGAGTTAAAACTCACAGGCCAGTGCGTTAACACTGGGCCAGTTGGCTCTAATAAGATTCATCCAATTAGGTATATTTCTATACATTATAGGAAGGTTAGCATGGGCCTCAGTGTGACCACAAACGCAGGTTTGTACAGATGAATCCCACACCAGCGTGGCTGTGGCGAACTCTAGCTCAAGTCCCTTCAAAGCCGTCATCATGGTTAGGCAAGATTAGTCAGGAAACAGAATCCTGACGCGGGTGTTAGTCATGATGATGACCCACCACTGGAAGTTTTGGTCATCTAACCGAGGCCTTCCGCTGGCTTACCAGTCCACCACTTTAAAAAATTCGGCTTAATCAAGACCCATTTTGACTCATGTCATTTATTTTGCTCCATTGCTCAAGTGATGAGCTGCGGGTGCCATAAACTAGCCGCTCTGGAGGTAAAAAATAATTAAAACAACTCAGAAGAGTGTAAGTACAAGCATGAAGCGAGTATATGCGTACATACTAACAACATTTTCCTCTCATCAAAAATTTTCACGACAGAAATGATAGCAATTCTGACAAGAGTGCAGAACGTTTAACTGGCTTCTGTTTGTTTTTTCTCTGTGATATGACTAGGCGGTAATACCGCCCTGGATGGTTGCTACTACTTACACCACCAATATAAAGTTTTTTTAGTAGCGCAAAGAGCATCGAGAAAAAGAAAATAAGTGGAGAAATAATAAAAATGTCACGTTAATTCGGCATAGCCTAATATAACCTCAATATATAATATAATCTGGTAATGTAATGTAATATGATCAAATAATGTAATTACATAGAAGATTTTAATTAGTAAAAGCAATGCAATTATGTGGAAAATTTTGACATAGCCTAACGTAAACCTAAATATATAATATAATCTAGTAATTTAATATAATATGATCAGTTAATGTAATTATATGGAAGACTTTAATAGTAAAAAAAAATGAGAGAAGAGAGAGTGATTATGCAGCGGGTGAAATAAGAGTAGCAGAATGGTAAAGATATTAAGAGTGTGGGTGAATGTGTACCTCAGTGAGGTCACATCCTGGAGCTTTCCCACACCAGGCCTCCTCTGAGGCCCTCTCCTGGGCACAACATGACCTCAGTGAGGTCACATCCTGGAGCTTTCCCACACCAGGCCTCCTCTGAGGCGCTCTCCTGGGCACAACATGACCTCAGTGAGGTCACATCCTGAAGCTTTCCCACACCAGGCCTCCTCTGAGGCCCTCTCCTGGGCACAACATGACCTCAGTGAGGTCACATCCTGAAGCTTTCCCACACCAGGCCTCCTCTGAGGCCCTCTCCTGGGCACCCCATGGGCACCCCAATGGAAATAAGTCACGCCGACTTTTTTGGGTTATACTGGGTTCTCTACACATATGCTTCTGTGTATGATAATCTATGTAACTGTATTTGTGTATACCTGAATAAACTTACTTGCTTACCACAGAAATCTATGCTTAAGTACCAAGATTAGAAAGGCCCTATGAAAGCAAAAGACTCGGCAGGCGGTGCAACATCCCCCCATGAAAAGCAGGGGCGCCACGAGTACTCTAGGAGATAACACAGTAAGTGTCAGGGGCCCAAGGCTGTTCAACTCCCTCGCAGCATACATAAGGGGGATTACCAATAGACCCCTGGCTGTCTTCAAGGAGGAGCTGGACAGATACTTAGTACCTGACAGGACGGGCTGTGGCTCGTACATTGGTTTACGTGCTGCCAGCAGTAACAGCCTAGTTGATCAAGTCCTGATCCACCACGAGGCCTGGTCATGGACCAGGCCGCGGGGGCGTTGACCCCCGGAACAAATAAATAGTTAAATTAACATAGATACTAACATAATTACCAAGGATAACCCAAAAAGAAGTCAGACAAGTGACTTATTTCCACTGGGGTCCTTGCTTATACCTGTTCTGTAGTTAGGCATGTCAATGTGCTTTTTTTTTTCTTCTCTACCACAACATCTCTTTAACCTTCTCACTACCATTGCTTACGACACTGCCCTCCTTAATTCGCAAATTAATTATACTAGAGTGCAGAACAAGCTTCAGTGTTATCTCAGAGAGCGCACCGAGGGCCCGGGTTCAATTCCCGGCAGGGCCGAAACATTTTGAAGTGTTTCGTTACACACACACACACACACATACATACAACAGGCCTAGTGTCTAATCGACATGTGCCTAGGACAATATGGTAACTAACCCACGTCTGAAATAATTATGTTGACAAACTTCAGAATTATTATTACAATCGAAACTATGCGCTAAACCCAAAGAGAGCGCAAAGTATGCAACAAGGCATACTTCTGCACTTTCTGGCATGAACTTCTGCACTTCTGGCATGAACTTCTGCACTTTCTGGCATGAACTTCTGCACTTTCTGGCATGAACTTCTGCACTTTCTGGCATGAACTTCTGCACTTCTGGCATGAACTTCTGCACTTTCTGGCATGAACTTCTGCACTTTCTGGCATGAACTTCTGCACTTTCTGGCATGAACTTCTGCACTTTCTGGCATGAACTTCTGCACTTTCTGGCATGAACTTCTGCACTTTCTGGCATGAACTTCTGCACTTTCTGGCATGAACTTCTGCACTTTCTGGCATGAACTTCTGCACTTTCTGGCATGAACTTCTGCACTTTCTGGCATGAACTTCTGCACTTTCTGGCATGAACTTCTGCACTTTCTGGCATGAACTTCTGCACTTCTGGCATGAACTTCTGCACTTTCTGGCATGAACTTCTGCACTTTCTGGCATGAACTTCTGCACTTCTGGGCATGAACTTCTGCACTTTCTGGCATGAACTTCTGCACTTTCTGGCATGAACTTCTGCACTTTCTGGCATGAACTTCTGCACTTTCTGGCATGAACTTCTGCACTTTCTGGCATGAACTTCTGCACTTTCTGGCATGAACTTCTGCACTTTCTGGCATGAACTTCTGCACTTTCTGGCATGAACTTCTGCACTTTCTGGCATGAACTTCTGCACTTTCTGGCATGAGCTTCTGCACTTTCTGGCATGAACTTCTGCACTTTCTGGCATGAACTTCTGCACTTCTGGGCATGAACTTCTGCACTTCTGGGCAAGAACTCCTGCACTTCTGGGCATGAACTTCTGCACTTCTGGGCATGAACTTCTGCACTTCTGGGCAAGAACTTCTGCACTTCTGGGCATGAACTTCTGCACTTCTGGGCATGAACTTCTGCACTTCTGGGCAAGAACTTCTGCACTTCTGGGCATGAACTTCTGCACTTCTGGGCATGAACTTCTGCACTTCTGGGCATGAACTACGACAGAGGCTAAAGGAACTGTAACTTAAAGACATTGGAGGACAGAAGAACCTGGGAAAACATCATAACATACAAAATACTCAGAGGAATTCATAAGGTAGACAGGTATATTATGTTTGAGAGAAGAGAAATGTGAACTTGGGGACACAGCTGGAAGCGAAAGGGATGTTAGGAAGTATTTCTTCAGTCTCAGAGTGGTCGGGAAGTATAATAATCTTGGTGAGAAAGTGGTGGAGGTAGGCTCAATACATAATTTTATTATTATTATGGGAGAGCGCTAAACCCGTAGGATTATACATCACCTGTGAGGAGGGGGATGGAAGGTATTCAGACTCAATTGAGGGAACTGAAGCACAGATCCAATTCCCTAGATCAAGAGACCCTCACCAGCGTCAAGAAACCTCCCTTGACATATCCAAATTTCCTCCCTAGATGGGAATCCCTCATGTAGAATACATACATTTAATGTCAGGACAGCTTACATTATTATTATAATCATAACCAAGCTCTAAACCCATAAGGGTCATACAGCACTGGACAGCTTACGGGTCATTATTTCACCATGGATCGGCTTTAACTGGTCACCCGTTACTCATCCTCCATTATTTCTCGTTTCCAGTTTTTTCTAATCAAAAATATTGTATCACATGCTTCATTTCTTTTTACATAGTATTATCCTTGTTCTTAGCTCATTATATACTTAGCACTAAGGAGTAAGCTCTAATCACTCAAATTACTATTAAACTCACAAAATACATGTGGATCATTCAGTGCTCTATATTCGCAAAAAGAGCACTAAACCCACACGGACCCTTCAGTGCTGGTACACCTACAATACATTTTTTCTTAAGCCTACTATTCAAGAAATTAATATTCATGTAAGAGCATAGTACAAGCACTCAACTCTGAACATTTGACTAGATAAACAAACCCACGGCCTTTCCTTCTCATTAAGAGCTTGAATTACGAAATTCTTTAACTCTAACACGTGTCTCCATGTCCTGCTTTGAGCAAACAAAATGTAGTGTATAATATACGCATTATGCTAATGTCTGTGACATTTCCCATTTCTTGATAAATTGAATTTTAATATAATAATTGCTGTTTATATAGTATGTACTGTACTGCACAATATATTATTTTTGCTGTAGGAACAAACTGCCTGTACTTTAATGTTCATAAAAATCATAACTTGTCAATATATACGTATAGTATATTTATTATTTGCAGAACAAAATCCTATTTGAAAGTGAAATGCACCTTCTTATTCATGTATTATGCACAATAAACTCTGAATTGCATAAAAATAAAGAGAAATGTTTCAATTATGTGCAGAAAGGCAAATTTACAGCATTATTTCACAATGTAGGAAACTTCAGTATGTTAAAAACACACAAAAAAAATTAAGGTGCAGCTAGAGATCAAACTACACTAAATTATTTTTCCATATATAAAGAAAATATTTAAAATAACTGGTAGCAATACAAGACCCTAAACCAAGCAAAAATTAAACCATACTCACATACCCCCACAAACTCCCTTATCAGCATTAAGCCACCTCCCCTCAAGGGAAGTGGCTTAATGATGGTAATGGGATCTTAATCTAAGGAACTGGAGTTATCCTCTTCCTTGAATCGAACTTGAAAGCCTCCCATTCTCCAGGCGTTATGTGACCCCTAAAGGTTTAGTGCTTCCTCCCAAGGTTTTAAACATGGAACTCTTCCCCCCTCCTCACAAAATAAGTAATTACTGTACCTAACTCACCAAAATATCAATTATACAAATACAAATTTTATTTCTGTGCAAATTATACAATGTAGATTTACATGTTATAAAATAATAAGCACAAAGAAAGCCACTACAACGCATGATAGTTTCGGGCAGACTATTTTTAATAAAATGAAATTTACATAATGTAACATTGTACATAAACAAATGATACACATAATTATATCTGGTAAGAACACCTAACATTGTATTGAGAGGGGAAAAAGGGGGAGTATGATAAACATTTATACGTAAATTAGCTTTCCCAGGATTTTATGGCTATACGTATTCACAAGAAAACAGTGAAAAGAACAGTTTTAATGGAACTATGATACTGATAGGCCTTATCAATAAAGCAATAAGGTTTTCCTTTACATGGATTGTGAATGTTGCAGTGAGGAGGAGGCTGGAGGCAGTGGAGATGTCATGTCTAAGGGCAATGTGTGGCGTAAATATTATGCAGAGAATTCGTAGTGTGGAAATGAAGAGGTGTGGAGTTACTAAAAGTATTATTCAGATTGCTGAGGAGGGGTTGTTGAGGTGGTTTGATCATTTAGAGAGATGGAGCAAAATAGGATAACTTGGAGGGTGTATAAATCTGTAGTGGACGGGAGGAGGGGTAGGGGTTGTCCTAGGAAAGGATGGAGGGGGTAAAAGAAGGTGTGTGCAAGGGGCTTGGACATACAGCAGGCATGTGTGAGCATGTTAGATAGGAGTGAATGGAGACAAATGGTTTATGGGACTTGATGAGCTGTTGGAGTATGAGCAGAGTAATATTTTGTGAAAGGATTCAAGGAAACTGGTTAGCCAGACTTGAGTCCTGGAGGTGGAAAGTACAATGTCTGCACTTTAGAGGAGGGGTTTGGGATATTTGCTGTTTAGTGACATCTAAATTTTCATATCTGCATACCTCTTTAAAGACAGTGATTAAGTGTGAATGATTGTGAAAGTTTTTTTTTGGGGGGGTCACCCTGCCTTGGTGGAAGATGACTAGCATGTTAACAAAATAAATAATAAACATAGTGCACCATCAAGCAAGAGAAAAATATGATTGCATATTGTTAAGACTATTCTGTCTGTTGATAAAAAAAAATGAAAACTCAGCAAGGACAAATTATTTTCACTAATTTCAATGACTTGACCATACCTCCCGGTGGATCATGACCTAATTAACTAGACTGCTGCTGCTGCTGGACGCACACACTCCAACGTATTAAGCTCATCCTGGTTGATCGGGCACTGGCCTTAGTTTACTCATGGCACCTTTTTTTTTTAATAAATATTTCTTCACACATTTCAATAACACACATTAAAGAAAACAAAATCTATATAAATTAGAATCAAAATAAATGTGTTAAATGTTGAAAAATAACACTTCCCACATATTTGAAAACATGAGCAAGCACCATCTGCCAGACCTAGAAGTAACACTAACTACGTACATCAGTAAATGAGAGGTGAGGGTTCGATATTCATACTGCATATAGCTAAGATTGTGTTAACTATATAGAGATGATAATTACGATTATATTTGTAGGTATGAATTTAAAATTTATATTATGAAATGTGCTAAACCTGTGTGGGCCATTCAGCACAAAGAATAGCAGAGGCTCGATGCTCTATCTGTTAAGCTTGAGGCAGACACACTGCCTGGTTATAGTTTCCTATTTCTCTCTTAAAGGTTATAAGAACTGATTAAATAATTATCATTATACAAAAAAAAGTGCTAAACCCATATGGGTTATAAAGCAGTTGGGAAATTAAGAAATCCAAAAGAAATATAAATGATGTACAGTACGTATTGGGGATATGAAATTTCAAGAAGTGCTCTGAAGAATGGGTGGGGGATGTTGAAGTTCAGAGAGAGGTTTGAACATATCTCGTAGCTTGATTGTTAGTGCACTCAGTTCACACACTTAAGTCCAAGGGTTAATCCCTGGTACAGGTGGAAACATCAGGACGTGATTCCTTTAGACACCTGCTGCCTATGTTCACCTATCAGTAAAATAGGTACCTGGATGTTAGTCAACTGGTGTGGGTCACATGCTGGAGACAAAATTTACCTAATTTGCCTGAAATGCTCTGCATAACAAGGGACTTTCTATACAGTAGTATGTCATTGACGTCAGCTAGATCTGTATAACTCGACTCACGAAATCGTAATGACACGATTGTATGGTATGGTTTAGATCTGTATACTTTGTACATGTACCTGTAGAAATAAAGTTATTATTATTAACTGTCTGTGCACTTCTGGAAAGACATCTAGAGAATAAATGGTGAATATTTCCTCCTTTGGGTCAATCTGTCTTGGTTAGAAACAGCCAATTCAAAAAAAGATAAATGAAAGACAAATAAGATTGGTGTACAGTGCTGTATATGTCAACAAGATAGCTGGTGCAGGTAGGGAACAATAAAGAACCAACACACACAACAGTACAGTAAAGTAAAGGGCAATATATTTTGAAAAAATATATGCATACGTACATACTGTAGGGCTTGATGCACTTACTTTACTGGCCACTAATACTGTATTTTAAAAACTATAAACAATAATAATATCAATGGTAAGTTTATCCTTTTGAAGACAAAAGGACAGAGTTATGACATGAAAATGGTGACTAAGGTTTAAGACATAACACCTTTTAAATGGGGCCCACATTCAGGTGGCAGAAAGTCAGTTCAATATTTTCTTTTGAATTATTTGAGACTCCATGTCTACTAAAACTTGTGATACACAAATAACCTGCACATAGGAGAAAGAAACTTGCGTGCGAGACTAGTTAATGGTCCAAGTCCGACCATAACATCGTCACAAGTTTCTTTCTACTATGTATGGGTTATTTGTGTATTGTTTCAGACATGGTATTGTGCCTCTTTGTTCTTTCTAATACACATGATGTAATTTAAGAAAAGATATTTACCTTATCAGACCAGCTGACCTCACATCTAATCTTAAATCATTAGCTTCGTCACAAAGATGCTTTACTTTTTCTTTTCCATGGCTGTTAGAACAAAAGAGGTGCATGCCCCTCTTCACATATGGACATGTAATACTCACACTGCAGTCACCTCTCTTGAATGTTACCACTGCAGCTAACAGAATGCTGTTCTATCCCCATTACCAAACTCCAACCATTCTATGAAATAAACTAGTGAACCACCTATGTCTTCCAAACACCTTTGTTTTCCAGACCTTCAAGAAGCATTTGGCATTATCTTCTGGACAATGGCTGATGCTCTTTAATTTTGTTTCTACCTGCTAACATTGATGAAAGAGCATCCTTGGTTTTACTGTGATCAATAAAGCCAAACTATTACTTATGAAGGTGAATTATGGTTACAAAGAATTTTGGCACTAAATTAATTCCCAGCATATTAAATGTGCTTCAAATTTCCTGTTAAAATTTTCTTAAAATTCTGCTTCACTTTTCTAGCTCAGTCAACATTTCTAATGCAACTCCATGATTCTCATATTTAATTCAAGATATTTAACTCAACCAGGCTAAGTGCATTAAAACTATACAATTTAACCTTGTGATAAATGGAGGGTGAAAATAAATTTAAAACCATGGTGGATGCAGTACTATCACAGAGGCTTACTAAACCTTTGTTAATTAACTAAAAAGGCCAACAAGACCAGACTCATCACACAAGGCTGCCCAGCCTTCATCAAACCAAAGTGCTATATCCTAAATTAAAAGACAATGCTATAAGCACCTTTTCTTCAAGATTCATTTAGTATCCAGAATTACCAACAATGCTCACAAAATCTGATGATTTTCAGTACACACATACATTACAACAATGATTATAACATCTGATAAATTCTAAATTTAAATCTTGGCCAAGCATGACAGCTGCTTTATATTTGTACACTGAAACAAAACATATACAAACTTCTGAGGTTTTAAGTAAGAACAAACAGCAAGTTTCAAACCACAGTTCATTCAAGTCTATAGAATCAACAAATGCTAACCATAACCACAATTCATTAATTCCCACCATCAAACTCAGTTATGTAATAATATAAATTATCACATTCATGGGGAAGCATAAACCCATAGGGGTCATACAGAGCTTAAGAAATGGGAAGTAATTAACTTTTGATCCATGGAAAAGGGCAGCTCCAATTTCTTGGATCTAGGGCCCTTCACCAGCATCAGGTTACTCCCCTAGAAGGGCAATATGAATTACTTTCTACAGTGAGTCCTGGAATTAAGTATTTTACTGCACACGATAATTAATCTCTCTAATATAAAAATATTCCATGAAATTAAGCATTATTTGAAACTCAAAGGATTCCATTGTTGAAGAGCACTGCTTAAATAAACAAAAAAATATATATACAAGGAAGTGGGCTTAGAGGTAAATATTATGCCTGAATGTAATACATTATATACAGCACACTGGTCGAAATATTATATACTTGACAACTAACAATATTTGTGAAAGATGCCAATCACAGGGATGAAAAGTGTAAGCCACTAACATCAGAGTAGAACCTCATCAAGCTCATCCGATGTCTCCCCTTCCAAAAGAAATATTCTCCTCACCACAAGGCCGATAAACAGAAAGATTGCAGATGACAATACCAAATTATACATATAGCCTTGATTTGAAACTGACATGGGATTTCTTCTGCCATTGTGTGCATCTGCACCTTCCATTAATATTTCAGGAGTTGAGTTTCCACCCACTGCTGGTAGAGAGCTAGAAGAAGCATTATTGCCAGGAAGTGTAGTCTGACTGGTTGCTTGCAGTGAGTATGACTCAGTATTCTTACTATTTGCAGGCACAGAGGAGCTAGAAATGTCAGCAGTCGCCTCTGTACTAGACTGATCATGGGGCACCATTAAGTCACTCGTGCCACTGGAGTCTTTTCTGGATACTGAAGCATCTTCATTTTCTTCCTTATTTTCCACCTACGATAAAAGAAATATGTTGATCAACCTCTCAACAAATTAAAAATCCACAGCAAATAAAAAGGAGTTCACTATGTTATTGTCAGAATAATATAATGGCAAATGAATATAATTTAAGACACAAAAAAAAAAAACTCACCCCGACAGAAACAGCCACTTGACCCATAACTTCTCTGGCTTCTTCTTGAAGCTCTTTATTATCGCTCGTCCTCTCCTTAAGCAGCAAGTTTATACTCCCACACTGAGGGCACTCATACTCCAAGGATCTGAAAGTCAAAATCATTAAGACAGAAAAATGCACTTTTTTTTTTTTAACAAGTCGACCCACCGAGGCAGGGTGACCCAAAAAGAAAATCCCCAAAAAGAAAATATTTTCATCATCATTCAACACTTTCATCTCACTCATACATAATCACTGTCTTTGCAGAGGCGCTCAGATACAACAGTTTAGAAGTCCCTCCAAACTGTCAATATCCCAAACCCCTCCTTTAAAGTGTAGGCATTGTACAGTGGACCCCGGGATTTCATCATTAATTCATTCCATAATGCTGTTCAAGTGCCGTTACCGAACGAATTTGTTCCCATAAGGAATAATGTAAATTAGATTAACCTTTTAGACCCCCAAAAATTCTTACAAAAATACACTTACATAATTGTTCGAGTTTGGAGCAGTACGAAATCCGGGGGTCCACTGTACTTCCCATTTCCAGGACTCAAGTCTGGCTAACCAGTTTCCCTGAATCCCTTCACTAAATATTACCCTGCTCACACTCCAACAGCTCGTCAGGTTCCAAAAACCATTCGTCTCCATTCACTCCTATCTAACACGTTCATGCACGCTTGCTGGAAGTCCAAGCCCCTCACCCACAAAACACACTGACATCAAATTAAACTTTTTATCAAAATTTTATTTTGCATGCAAAGTATACACTTGTACTCAATTCTACATAACACCAAATGTTTTGTATAAACAAGGGCTTTTCTCATATATATTAGATGTCATCCAATTTTTTTAATGACAATATACATACGTAGTAGCAATAAACTATTATTTGTAAAAAGGCTAAAGTTACAGATACACTGCCATGAGCTGCATATTAAGACTAGCAAATAAGTAGCTATTACTGTACTGTACGCTTGTACAGTTTCTGATATACCCAGTATAGAGGTTTACCTGTGATAAAAGTACTTATTTTTAAAAGTACTTATTTTTTTTTCAGTTTACAAAGCATACAATTATGTAATCATTGCAGAATTAGTGATATGTACATATTTTTTTCATCTTGTTTTCAAATGGTGTACATTATCTTAATAACCCTTAACATGTTTGGTATAATACAAACAACTGTAGTACTCATGCAGCATAATTCTCAATATAACCCAAAACATCATCCCCTTGTTTTTAACAACTAGGAAATACATAAACGCGTCTCTTTGGTCCAATAAAAACATATTGCAAGTAAAGCAGATAAAAATGTAAAGCAGGCTTCCCTTTAAAATATTTTGCATCAGTGTTCCTTAACTCTAAATCGACTTACTTTTTGGCTAGCTTAGCACGTTCACTAGCTGTGTAGTCCAGTGAGCCTATGGTGCCATTAGCAGGAGTTGGCATAAAGCCAATGATAGCCAAGAGTGCTGTCCGGATGCTCCAGGAAGGCTGCCATGTTTCTGGATGGTGACCAGATATACTCAGGCAGATCTTTTTATTAGTCTCAAACCGTCCATTGGGCTAAAGAGAAAAGATAATAAGATAACTAAAACAGTAAAATAACTAAGTGGCATCCATAGACAACAAATGTAAACTAAAATAAAACCAGTGCCAGAAGAATACTGTAGTCTCCTAGAAAATATTTCTTCATATCTATGGAATCCAAGATGAGGTATTATCAGTATGTACTACAACCACTGGAAACTAAAAAAATACAGTAACATGACACACTAACTACTCTACATCACTGTATTGAAGATGGGAGCTTACAAAATTGCCAAAAAATGCCAGAGGTGATACTATTTCTAAGAATCACCATATCTCTGTAAAATTAGCATACGTATATGGAGCATTACTGTATACTAAATGTATGATACGCCAGCTTTTCTGAAGCTACATACAGTACAGGCAATCTCACATACACAAGAAATATACAATACTACATTAAAGTTAATAATGCTTTATGTATCTTAATAGGGATAGAAAATTCACACTACATCAAACTCAGATTAGGTTGGGAGGATGTAACATGTTGAAACAGACTCAAACCAGTTGCTTTTACCGTTAAAAATATAATATTTGGAGGCTTCATAGGGTAATCAGCAGGCATTATTATCCGACCATGGTAGATGCCACCATCAAACTCAGAGTCAGCAGGACCCCTGACAGTGAAGTGCCACTCAAAAAGGTTGTCATCGAGAGGCTGGGCAAAGTACTCTTCAGTTGCCTCGTGCAGCTCCTTAGCTTCACGAAACAAGCGCTTCACAGCTGTGTAGAAAATTTAGAAAGTCAGCACAATATATTGTACACCTTGTGTAGAAAAATTAGAAAGTCAGCACAATATATTGTACACCTTGTGTAGAAAAATTAGAAAGTCAGCACAATATATTGTACACCTTGTGTAGAAAAAATAGAAAGTCAGTACAATATATTGTACACCTTTCTTTTCACCTTAACAACAAATGGTATACTGTATAGCAATTGTAAACTAACGCTACAAGAAAAAAAAGTACTACATACTCGACTAATGTTCTCAGGAACTAGAAGCTGCTATTGGTTATCTTGTAAGACCTCATACCACCACCCTCTCCATTCACCTCAAGATATTAAGCATATCAAACTCAACATGGTATAACAAATAATATATAGTATTAATGCAACCATTTTTTGGCTAACTTCAACTCTTTCTTTTAACTGTCTGAACCTCAGAGTTCAGGTATTTAACAGAGCAAACTCATTAACAAAATTAGGTAGAAATATTATTATTTTTTGAAGAATTATGATAGTTAAAATATTTGTTTTGGTTTTTTTGAGGTCTTGGGAATGCAACTCTACTTTTCCGATATGTTTTTCACAATATGCAGTACTACATGATACAGTGTGTGTAAGTTCGAATCCTGCTGTGGACCAAGAGATAATGTTTGTGAATAATTTGGCCCATCTGCGAAATTGTTAAGAATAATGTACTATACAGGAGCATCTACAACATGTGTGCCCTGAAAATCACTGTTAAATATTATAAATTCATTTGTAAAGACATTTTAGATTATCCTATATCAAAATTTATTGATCCCAATGGAAATAGTAAGCATGTAAGTTATTATTTTGGTTTCATATAAAATTTGAAGCTTTTACAATGATTTTATGTAGTAAATTACATAGTTTAATCTAGGATTCCCCAATAGTTAAAAATTGTAAGTTTATTTAGATACAGGTACACATAAGTACAATTATCATAACTAGTAATATATGTGCAAATTACCATTAGAATAACCCAAAAATGTCAAAGTAACTTATTTCCATTGTGGTCTTTAAAATAGCTTATTACTTAATTATTTTGACATATTTCCATTAGGGACACATTAAATAAGGAAGTTTGGTTTTAGTGGATTATCCAATATTAAAGAGGTAAAATACATATATGTGCTAATAGTATCTGTGTTCACTTAAGAATACTACAAAAAATTTCATACATATATACAAAGATACATATACAGATACAAAGATACATATACAGATACAAAGATACATATACAAATACAGATACATAGATACAGATACGTAGATACAGATACGTAGATACAGATACATAGATACAAAGATACATACATATATATATATATATATATATATATATATATATATATATATATATATATATATATATATATATAAAGATACATATATATTGTACATATATACAAAAATACACAGATACAAAGATAATATACCAATTTACTGAAGCGAAGACTTAGACGTCATCAGTAGGGGGAGGGGGTGGAGCAATGGCAGTTTTTAACTGTAAATTGTTAGTTACCTGGGCAGCGGGAGTTGTAGGAAGACTCCATGATGAGGACAGCAGCAGCAGGCACAGGAGGAGGACACGGGTAGGAGGTATTGAGAGGTTTTTCAGAGAGGAATATAAGAGTGCATTACCACACGTCAGCTGATGCTGCCATTGTTTACCAACGGCGTCTCAATATCTGGTTAGATGTCTCCCTCACTTTGATGTCTACCTCCTTCCTTCACCTCTCTTACCTCACTCACTACTTCCCTCTCTCAACTCTCACTGATTTCTTCTACCAGAAGCTGCTACATTAAATACTATCTCACTAGAAAAATACCCCCCTCCCGCTCGTGAAGTTGCCTATGAAGTCATCTCGATCATTATTCTTTTTTCTTATCTCAAAACTATACATATATTTTCCTATTTTATAACTGCAGGTGTGATTCAATTAATATATGAATTTACCAGTACTCAAATATTATTAAAATCCTCCAGACTAGAATGAAATATGAACCTTGTAGCAGAAATCTTTGATATTCTATATAGACGTCTCAACATTATTCCATTATAAAAGTTATTTACACTGAAATTAAAACATAATTATTTATCGTAAGGTTCGCATCTTCCATTTATCTACATAATAATCGTATTAAAAATGTCTCCCAGTCTCAGGTGAAGACAATTTTGTTGGTAAATGTTAAGGCATTGTTCCTTCTCCAGTATATGAGTGCCACGTATGTTACTATTATCACCTCTGATAGTGTACTCTGTCTCTTGTTAATGTTAGAGTCCAGAGCTGTCGTGTCCCATGTTAATACCAGAGTCCAGAGCTGTCGTGTCTCATGTTAATACCAGAGTCCAGATCTGTCGTGTCCCATGTTAATACCGGAGTCCAGAGTTTCCATCTCATGTTAATACCAGAGTCCAGAGCTGTCGTGTCCCATGTTAATACCAGAGTCCAGAGTTCCCATCTCATGTTAATACCAGAGTCCAGAGCTGTCGTGTCCCATGTTAATACCAGAGTCCAGAGCTGTCGTGTCCCATGTTAATACCAGAGTCCAGAATTGTCGTGTCCCATGTTAACACCAGAGTCCAGATCTGTCGTGTCCCATGTTAATACCAGAATCCAGATCTGTCGTGTCCCATGTTAATACAAGAGTCCAGAGCTGTCATGTCCCATGTTAATACCAGAGTCCAGAACTGTCGTGTCCCATAGTCCAGAGTTCTCATCTCATGTTAATACCAGAGTCCAGAACTGTCGTGTCCCATGTTAATGCCAGAGTCCAGAGCTGTCGTGTCTCATGTTAATACTAGTCCAGATCTGTCGTGTCTCATGTTAATACCAGAGTCCAGAAGTGTCGTGTCTCATGTTAATACCAGAGTCCAGAACTGTCGTGTTCCATGTTAATACCAGAGTCCAGAAGTGTCGTGTCTCATGTTAATACCAGAATCCAGAACTGTCGTGTCCCATTTTAATACCAGAGTCCAGAGCTGTCGTGTCTCATGTTAATACCAGAGTCCAGGGCTGTTGTGTCTCATGTTAATACCAGTGTCCAGATCTGTCGTGTCCCATGTTAATACCAGAGTCAAGAACTGTCGTGTCCCATGTTAATACAAGAGTCCAGAACTGTCGTGTCCCATGTTAATACAAGAGTCCAGAACTGTCGTGTCCCATGTTAATACATACCAGAGTCCAGAACTGTCGTGTCCCATGTTAATACCAGAGTCCAGAACTGTCGTGTCACATGTTAACATCAGAGTCCAGATCTGTCGTGTCCCATGTTAATACCAGAGTCCAGAGCTGTCGTGTTCCATGTTAATACCAGAGTCCAGAACTGTCGTGTCCCATGTTAATACCAGAGTCCAGAGTTCCCATCTCATGTTAATACCAGAGTCCAGAACTGTCGTGTCCCATTGTCCAGAGTTCTCATCTCATGTTAATACCAGAGTCCAGAACTGTCGTGTCCCATGTTAATACCAGAGTCCAGAGCTGTCGTGTCTCATGTTAATACTAGTCCAGATCTGTCGTGTCTCATGTTAATACCAGAGTCCAGAAGTGTCGTGTCTCATGTTAATACCAGAGTCCAGAACTGTCGTGTCCCATGTTAATACCAGAGTCCAGAACTGTCGTGTCCCATCTTAATACCAGAGTCCAGAACTGTTGTGTCCCATTTTAATACCAGAGTCCAGAACTGTCGTGTCCCATGTTAATACCAGAGTCCAGAGTTCTCATCTCATGTTTGTACCAGTCAGTGCGTCAAGGAAAAGTGTCTTTGTCTTATTTTCATTATAGTCATTATTGTCCCAGGACAAACACCCAGGTGTTAGTCACCCGTACCGGGGATCGAACCATGGACATCAATGTGTGAGCTGAGTGCGCTACCAACCCAGCTACGAGACACCTAATTAAATAAATGTTCAGTACTTAAAAGTTAGGTTTAAAGCTGCCTGAAATAATCTGCTAACCATAGGTTTTATGTACTCACCTAGTTGTGGTTACAGGGGTCGATTCATAGCTCCTGGCCCTGCCTCTTCACTGTGCAGTAGTTTATGCATGTCATTACTATTGACTTTCTTC
>WNWK01001437.1:0-145000 GCA_009830355.1 Cherax destructor | reverse complement strand
CTCGCACACTGAGGTCCATGGTTCGATCCCCGTTACGGGTGGAAACATTAGAAAGTGTTTCCTTAAGATACCTGCTGTCCATGTTCACTTGTCAGTAAAATAGGTACCTGGGTGTTAGTGGACTGGTGTGGGTCGCATCCTGGGACAAAACTGACCTAATTTGCCCGAAATGCTCTTCATAACAAGGGACTTTCTATATAGTATAGTATGTCATTGATGTCTGTATACCTTGTACATGTACTTGTAGAAATATTACTGTTATTAAATTACAAGGACCCCAATGGAAATAGTCTATGCCTGTACCTAAATAAACTTACTCAGCACAAACTCCGTAAATAATATATTCGTCGAATTTTATTGGATTTACTTTTGTGCTTTTGATGTAATGGTTTAACTGCGAGTTCTCGCCAATGCTTCCAAGGTCTTTGTCAATCAGAGCAAGTTTCCATTATTTTCTTAGTGGCTAAGAGCATCCCAGTTTATTACCTTAATTAAGTCTACCCTAACCCCGCTTATGTTGTTGAAAAATTGGTGGATATATTTTTAACAAGGCTGGACCTGTTGCCTGGATAACTCACTGATGTCGGTGACTTGAAAAGTCAGCGCCTATGCCAGACACCTATGAAACAGTCATTTTGACTTCTTTTTTTTGGGTTATCCTAGGAAATTTACACTATGATAATTGTACTTGTGTGTATCTGTACCTAAATAAACTTGCTTATAAATGCATAGTCTAGCATGGTTAACATTAAATTTAAAATATAAAAGAACATAAAATATACATTATGTTATTAAAGTCTACAGTCATTAGATGCTTTTTTAATTCTTTAGCCAGGTAGATAATATGTAGAGGTTGTTAGGTTAAATTGTACTGTACTTGTAATAATAGTTCTTGAAGACTCAAGTTTTTGATTAGATTTATTAGGATTTTTAACCCTGAGGGTTAGCCACTCAGGATAACCCAAGAAAGTCGGCGTATCATCGAGGACTGTCTTGTCTTATTTCCATTGGGTTTCTTCAATTTTGTCCCCCAGGATGCAACCCACACCAGTCGAGTAACATCCAGGTACCTACTTAATGCTAGGTGAACAGGAACAGCAGGTGTAAGGGAACATGCCTAATGTTTCTTCTCAGCCAAGGATTGAACCACAGACACTCATTGTGTGAGGCGAGAACGTTGCCTGTGTTGAAAAGATTTACTGATCGATATGTGCATTTTATGTAAACCAAATTGGGTACTCTGAAACTGCATGGCGTGGCCCCTGTAATACAGTATTGTAAAAAAAATACTGGAGACTTTTAGACGTTTATAGATAATACAGTATGTAATTTTATTTAAAAGTATGAATTTTGAAAATGTGACCCACACTGTTACCAATAAACTAGATTAGTACAGTATTGTACTAGAATATTGTTTGTGCATTAAGTCCATTTTTTCATTAATACACTATGTACTGTAGTCTCTAATTAAACTAACTGTTGGAGTTTATATTGGTTTCTCTTTCAAAAATTCTGTTCATATTTTGCATGGCTGCTGCCGAACATACACTGGACTGTACTAATTGAATGTATGAGTAATGTTAAGAATTTTTTTTTTATTTCAGCGCAAAGTTCGTGGTTATAATATTGCCCGGCTCTACTTCAATGTCGGTGAATATGAAAATGCTCGTCGCTACCTCAGTGAATTTCTTGGCGTTCGTCCCAAGGCAATGGACGCACACCGTCTCCTGGGCCAAATATACGAGGGTCTGGGAAACAAGGAAAAAGCTGTACAGTCGTACAAGACTTCGTATGAATTAGGAGAAGGCCAGAAAGATCTAGTTTTAAAAAGTAGGTTACTGTAGTACTGTTTCATAGAAGCTAATATCAGATTTTCATAAAACTACAGTGGACCCCCAGTTAACGGCCTGCTCCAAACACTAACAATTATATAAGTGTATTTTTGTAAGTGCTTTTGTAAGTATATGTTTGGTGGTCCAAAAGGACTAATCTAATTTACATTATTCCTTATGTTAATAAATTCGTTCGGTAACGGCACTTGAACAGCATTCTGGAACGAATTATGGCCGTTAACCGGGGGTTCACTGTACTTGTTACTAAATTGGTTTGTGTGTTATTTACATTAGGTAATGGCCTTACAAAACTGCCACATAAACATAATACGCTCTTAATTTATTCCATACAATCTGAGCAAACAACTTCAAAGAATAGTTGATATTGACCTACGCGAGTGTATTGCTGCATGTATAAATTGCACGTTTGAACTAGTTTTTGTATACTGTATGTGTTGTTTGTTATTTAAGGTATATCTGGATCTGCTTGTATATTTCACACTTGATTTATGAGAATTGACATAATTTTCTTTATTTTTCAAGGGCATTCCTTGTATGTACGTACCTATAATGGTTCACTATGGTAGACGAAAATTCTACAGACTTCTACACTACTTGTTTTTTCCCTCAACTCTGATTTCTTTCATAGATCCATCTTCTAACAAATTCATCCCAAAGATATTTATGTACAGTACAATACATTTACATACTTCGGATTCCTCTCCAGTCCGACATAGCCTTCCATTACCTTTATTATGAATTGCTGAATCTATTTATATTTTCTATACACAATTTAAGTTTTTCTTCTTCATATCTAATGCTAAGGTATGCTGAAATATATTATCACTTTTCTTGCTAAAGCTGGGTCTCTTTTATATGGGGGGCATTTATTGATTGTCCATGGGCAACCATTTACACTAGCAGTTTGTGTACAAAGATCTCTGTTTAAACACCGATATTTTCCCATTTGACAAAATTTCCATGCTGTATAACTTATGCATTTATTCTTTCATAAATAAAATACAGTGGACCCCCGGTTAACGAAAAAACTTCATCCCAGAAGCCTGCTCAAGTGCCATTACCGAACGAATTTACTTCCTTAAGAAATAATGTCACGTAGGTTAGTCTATTTCAGACCCCCAAAAATACACTTCCACAAGCACTTACAATATTATACTTACATAATTGTACGATTTCCGGGGTGTTCGTTAACCGGGGGTCCACTGTATAAGTGTACCGGTATATTATGTGAGAATGACTGTGGTATCCTCTTTCAGTTTGTGAGTTGTATACAGATGTACAAGCAGACTCTTCAGTTCGTTTATATTGGGCAGAAGAAGGCCATCGTTTGTATCCTCACCATGAAAGTGTCGTTAAGCTCCGTGAGGCCCTGCTCACTGGCTCAGGCTCACACTCACGTCAAGAGCTTGAGAAACTGTATCTAGGTTGGTTCTTGGTGCTTGTTACTGAATTTATAATTAAAATTTTGGACACTTGGTTTATGAATTGCATTATCCTTAACCTATAAACGGTCCAAACGCATATATACGTTCTTACCACTAGCGCCCCGAACGTATATATACGTTTTATTTTTCCTGCCTCCAAATTTGGCACGATTGGCCAGAGATGCCTGGTCAGCATAGAATGGGTCTTAACACTCGGTGTTTGCTGTATTAAAAAAATCTGGGACCACTTAGTACCTTGTGGGAGCACCAGTTCAAATGAGCGCCAGCTAGAGCAAACAGCGCGGCAAACACCTGGGATTCACTGATTTCATGTAGTATTAGCTCTCCCATTTTAAGAGGAAAGTGATGTTGACCACGAGTTTAGTGGCTTTGAGGTGGATGTGGCCATAAGTGGTCGAGGAAGTATCAGAAACCTCGATAATAACCCATGTACAACATTTGTTCTACACCCTTTCAGAATGTCTTATAACCTATGCCCTAAGTAAAGAGAAAAAATTCTTGAACGTGTAATACGTGTTCAACAGGCTGGCCAGCTGCTGGCTGGCTGGCTCTATCTCCGTCTGTCTCTACATCTATGTCTATATGTCTATCTCCTTCTGTCTCTGTATTTCTTTCTATCTGTCTCTGTCTATCTCTGTCTCACAGGTACACATAAATACAATTATACCGTGTAATTACCTAGGATAACCCAAAAAATCCAGACAAAGTGCTATACTCTGCTTGTAGATATAATGTGTAAACATGACTGGCAACTATGTATTAGCACTTGCTCAGGAACCAGACGTGACGACACAGTCGTGCGTAATATCTGTTGGTTCACAAGTGCCTCTCTCTGAGACGGAGAGCTAGACGACAGACATGTTTGTGTAACAGTGAAAACAGAGGGCCGACGCTCATCAAACGTCAAAACTATCTTATCACTGCACCCTCGCGTACGCTCATCAAATGTCACCACTTATCTTATCACTGCACTGTCAGCAGTGGACTGACACTTGTCTTACATCATGGGGAACTTATTATTATTATTATATACTCCCACATATCCAAAACATTGTTGGAACCTATAAATACTTTGTACGTATATATTCCTAGACAATAGTATAAAACTGGGTTGTCTGAATGTGCGTGGATGTAGTGCGGATGATAAGAAAGAGATGATTGCCGATGTTATGAATGAAAAGAAGTTGGATGTCCTGGCCCTAAGCGAAACAAAGCTGAAGGGGGTAGGCGAGTTTCAGTGGGGAGAAATAAATGGGATTAAGTCAGGAGTATCTGAGAGAGTTAGAGCTAAGGAAGGGGTAGCAATAATGTTGAAGGATCAGTTATGGAAGGAAAAGAGGGAATATAAATGTGTAAATTCAAGGATTATGTGGATTAAAATAAGGGTCGGATGCGAAAAGTGGGTCATAATAAGCGTGTATGCACCTGGAGAAGAGAGGAGTGTAGAAGAGAGAGAGATTTTGGGAGATGTTAAGCGAATGTATAGGAACTTTTGAACCAAATGAGAGAGTAATTGTGGTAGGGGACCTAAATGCTAAAGTGGGAGAAACATGCAGAGAGGGTGTAGTAGGTAAGTTTGGGGTGCCAGGTGTAAATGATAATGGGAGCCCTTTGATTGAACTTTGTATAGAAAGGGGTTTAGTTATAGGTAATACATATTTTAAGAAAAAGAGGATAAATAAGTATACAAGATATGATGTAGGGCGTAATGACAGTAGTTTGTTGGACTATGTATTGGTAGATAAAAGACTGTTGAGTAGACTTCAGGATGTACATGTTTATAGAGGGGCCACAGATATATCAGATCACTTTTTAGTTATAGCTACAGTGGGAGTAAAAGGTAGATGGGATACAAGGAAAATAGAATCAGTAAGTAAAAGAGAGGTGAAGGTTTATAAACTAAAAGAGGAGGCAGTTAGGGTAAGATATAAACAACTATTGGAGGATAGATGGGCTAGTGAGAGTGTAGGCAATGGGGTCGAAAATGTATGGGGTAGATTTAAAAATGTAGTGTTAGTGTTCAGCAGAAGTTTGTGGTTACAGGCGAGTGGGTGCGGGAGGGAAGAGGAGCGATTGGTGGAATGATGATGTAAAGAGAGTAGTAAGGAGAAAAAGTTAGCATATGAGAGGTTTTTACAAAGTAGAAGTGATGCAAGGAGGGAAGAGTATATGGAGAGAAAAAGAGAGGTTAAAAGAGTGGTGAAGCAATGTAAAAAGAGCAGATGAGAGAGTGGGTGAGATGTTATCAGCAAATTTTGTTGAAAATAAGAAAAAGTTTTGGAATGAGATTAATAAGTTGAGGAAGCCTAGAGAACAAATGGATTTGACAGTTAAAAATAGGAGAGGAGAGTTATTAAATGGAGAGTTAGAGGTATCGGGAAGATGGAGAGAATATTTTGAGGATTTGTTAAATGTTGATGAAGACAGGGAAGCTGTGATTTCGTGTGTAGGGCAAGGAGGAATAACATCTTGTAGGAGTGTGGAAGAGCCAGTTGTGGGTGTAGGGAAGTTCGTGAGGCAGTGGGTAGAATGAAAGGGGTAAGGCAGCTGGGATTGATGGGATAAAGATAGAAATGTTAAAAGCAGGTGGGGATATAATTTTGGAGTGGTTGGTGCTATTATTTAATAAATGTATGGAAGAGGGTAAGGTACCTAGGGATTGGCAGAGCGTGTATTGTTCCTTTGTATAAAGGCAAAGGGGACAAAAGAGAGTGCAAAAATTATAGGGGAATAAGTCTGTTGAGTGTACCAGGTAAAGTGTATGGTAGAGTTATTATTGAAAGAATTAAGAGTAAAACAGAAAGCAGGATAGCAGATGAACAAGGGGCTTTAGGAAAGGTAGGGGTGTGTAGACCAAGTGTTTACAGTGAAACATATAGGTGAACAGTATTTGGATAAGGGTAAAGATGTTTTTGTGGCATTTATGGATTTGGAAAAGGCGTATGATAGGGTAGATAGGGGGCAATGTGGCAGATGTTGCAGGTGTATGGAATAGGAGGAAGGTTACTGAAAGCAGTGAAGAGTTTTTATGAGGATAGTGAGGCTCAGGTTAGAGTGTGTAGGAGGGAAGGGGACTATTTCCCAGTAAAAGTGGGCCTTAGACAAGGATGTGTGATGTCACCGTGGTTGTTCAATATATTTATAGATGGGGTTGTAAGAGAAGTGAATGCGAGGGTCTTGGCAAGAGGTGTTGGGCTAAAAGATAAAGAAGCAAATACAAAGTGGGAGTTGTCACAGTTGCTTTTTGCTGATGACACTGTGCTTTTGGGAGATTCTGAAGAGAAGCTGCAGAGGTTGGTGGATGAATTTGGTAGGGTGTGTAAAAGAAGAAAATTGAAAGTGAATATAGGAAAGAGTAAGGTGATGAGGATAACAAAAAGAATAGGTGACGAAAGATTGGATATCAGATTGGAGGGAGAGAGTATGGAGGAGGTGAATGTATTCAGATATTTGGGAGTGGACATGTCGGCGGATGGATCTATGAAGGATGAGGTGAATCATAGAATTGATGAGGGAAAAGGGTGAGTTTAGCACTTGGAGTCTGTGGAGACAAAGAACCTTGTCCATGGAAGTAAAGAGGGAATGTATGAGAGTATAGTTATACCAACGCTCTTATATGGGTGTGAAGCATGGGTGATGAATGTTGCAACGAGGAGAAGGCTGGAGGCAGTGGAGATGTCATGTCTGAGGTCAATGTGTGGTGTGAATATAATGCAGAGAATTAGGAGTTTGGAAATTAGGAGGAGGTGCGGGATTACCAAAACGATTGTCCAGAGAGCTGAGGAGGGGTTGTTGAGGTGGTTTGGACATGTAGAGAGAATGGAACGAGACAGAGTGACTTCGAGAGTGTATAAATCTGTAGTGGAGGGAAGGCGGGGTAGGGGTCGGCCTAGGAAAGGTTGGAGGGAGGGTAAAGGAAGTTTTGTGTGCGAGGGCTTGGACTTCCAGCAAGCATGTGTGAGCGTATTTGATAGGAGTGAATGGAGGCATATGGTTTTAATACTTGACGTGCTGTTGGAGTGTGAGCAAAGTAACATTTATAAAGGGATTCAGGAAACCGGGAGGCCGGACTTGAGTTCTGGAGATGGGAAGTACAGTGCCGGCACTCTGAAGGAGGGTGTTAATGTTGCAGTTTTATAACTGTAGTGTAAAGCACCCTTCTGGCAAGACAGTGATGGAGTGAATGATGATGAAAGTTTTTCTTTTTCGGGCCACCCTGCCTTGGTGGGAATCGGCCGATGTGTTAATAAAAAAAAAATAAAACAATAGTAAATGACCAAGGTTTGTTGGTGAAAATGTGAGTACAATTTCAGTAACTAATATTAGTGTCAGAACAAAGATTGGTTATGAAATGACAAGAAATACTATAAATTGTAATTATCAGAACATAAAAATTATATAAAATATAAAAACGAGAAAAAAAGGTATATCGGCAACACTTCTGCAAGCTGCAGGACTCGATGTTGATGTTGCCGTCAGGTGAGCATCCCGTGCCAACTTCTCGGCCTCATATCTCGGTAAGTACTGACCCTAAAATTTTTTTTTATCCCATAACACTTAGAAAAATGTGCTCTTTATTTCTATTTTTTTTTTTTTTTCAAAATATTCGGGGCACTGGGCGAGAAAATGTATATACACATTTGGACCGTTTACAGGTTCAAGACCATTCATAGTTCAAATTGAGTTTGATTAAATCCATACATTAATATAGGATGTCATCCAGTTTTTGTAGCTAGTATGTATTGTGGAAATGTGTTAATGTATGTTACAGATGAAATCAAAGCCTGCCCAACAGCTGTTAGATTACAAACCAACTTACTACAACTTTATAAAGACTGGGGTGCAGAAGACAAGAACAAGCTGAATGAGGCTTATAATTACAGTTGTCAAGTGGAAGCTCGAAAAGCATTTTCGGACTCCCTAGAATGGTATCAAACACTATTTGATATTATGCAGGTAAAGAGAGTTAAGTAGTTTTGCCAATAGTTTATTGGACACATTGAACTTAGAGACATTTAATATGGCAATGTTTTGCCCATGCATCCATAAAAAGAACATATACAAAGTAGGAAATTGTTTAGTGAAAAAATTGATGGAGCAGGACTGCTAGATAGTGATAGATGTCAAATAACAGATTTATTGTGCATGTGATAGTTATTTTGTCTTGCTACTTCATCTAAAGCTGAAACTGTTTAAATAGATTTTTGCCTAACTTTGTGGGTTGTACGTATTATAGAAAGCTTTGACTATATATTAACTGCCCTAAAAGAGCAATCATTGATGTTTTTTCCTATGGACAGGCTTACCAAAATACAACAGATGTTAGCAGTGACGTCGAATTTCACACCAACTTCTTGTCTGCACTGGAGCGGCTTGTCTACCTCACTTTAGCATCCAGCAGTGGCACTGCCCTCCTATCCCAGTGCACAATAACAGATGCTGCCACACTCCTTCACAGGTGAGTTTTATATATTGAAGTTTGGGGGGAATAGAACTCTAGTTCTTGGGTCTGCCTCAGAACTTTCATGTGACTAACTTTCATTTTAATTTCCTTATACTGTATTTACATTTAGACATTTGTAATTACCCATTTGAGTTTGTTGGGGGTCAGTTCCAGCTATTAGCCATCTTTAAATTTTAGACATGTGATTGATTCCTGTCATAGATCTTTGAACCCTTGTATATAGTTTTTTTTTTTTTTGCTCACTTCCATATTCCTCCTTATAATTTTAGAATCATCCACAAACTTAGATATGTATGAAAGTAAATGCATTTCTTTCAACAAACCAGCCGTTTCCCACCGAGGCGGGGTGGCCCAAAAAAGAAAAACAAGTTTCTCTTTTTAACTTTAGTAATGTATAAAGGAGAAGGGATTACTAGCCCCTTGCTCCTGGCATTTTAGTCACCTCTTACGACACGCATGGCTTATGGAGGAAGACTTCTGTTCCACTTCCCATGGAGATGAGAGGAAATAAACAATAACAAGAACTAGTAAGAAAATAGAAGAAAACCCAGAGGGGTGTGTGTATATATATACTTGTACAAAATGCATTTGCCACTTGATAATGTAATTAGCATTGAAGGTTTGAAGTTGATAGGATGTGGCAGTCACAGAGCACTTGAAAACCAGTATTTCAATTTTCATAATTCAATCAAATTAGCACATTGGCACCTAGCCAATTTGCACTTAGCCTAATAAAAATCCAAATCTTTCCTCTTTAAGATATCTTGAGGCAGAAGGAAAACTTTCTGAAACTTAAAGGTACCACTTTGGGGATACCTAATAAGCTATTTGTGATTGCCTTTTGAATTTGGTGTGAGCTCGCGCTCTTGATTCTGCGTCGTCTGACTGGCAGACAAAATAGACCTGTCATACCTTTGCTTGAGTTGTATGGAGTTCACTGACATTTAAGGAGTTGTAATGATATTCTTGTAGGTTATTTGGCATGTAATTCCCAACAATGTTCCCGTCTTTGTCACTTATGTTGGTCTGTGTTCGTTTACACTGTCAGTGCCTGTTGAGCATTTTGTATGTCATGATTATATCTTCTCAGTTATGACATAGGCATACTCCTCCCAGTTCAGTCAGTAGTCAACATTCCTCTGGACTTTCAGATGTATGTTTGGAATGGCATTGTTGGCACTTTTGGACTTAATAGAAGTAAAAAAAAGTTAATTTCTGGGCATAAGTGATTGATTCTATCCAGATGAAAAATGTTTTTACAAAAGTTAATTTTTTTTTTTTTTTTGAGATTGAGTTATTGAGTATTATATAACTTTAATATATTACAGATTTGACCAGAGTTTATGCACAAGCCTTGGTGTAGTTGGTCAGAACACTCAGTTTGGTCAGCTGATGGTGGGACAGCTGTACCTTCACATGGCCATCTTCCTCATACATAATGCCAAGAAGGTAAGACATAATTTTTACCGTAACTGAAATATTGCAGTGAAGACTTCAGTGTTTGTTGCCTACTTTCAACAAAATAAACTGGGAAAAGGTGTATACATGCTTTTCTCAGTTTTATCTTGGTTTAAGATAAGAGGAAGGTAGTAAATAAGCATTTGTTCATGGTAATTATTGTTTGATGAAGGTTAGGGCCTCCCATCCCCAATAGTCTGCTTTATGGGTTTTTACTAGGTCTGCTTCAATTATTGGGGCAGCCTAAACCATCACCAGTCATTCTTGGTTATGCTGTACTGTATTTTATTCTTTTTTTTAATGGTGGATTTAAAATGGGCAGTTGTTATATAGAGGCCTGAGGTTGATTAATGATCAAAGGAAGGTTTTTAGTGCCTGGAATGCCTAGTGTTAATCTTGGACTCAGTTTTTAAATTGGAATTTAATGAATTTTGTGTAAAATTGGCCAAATTACCAAGTTCTCTGCTTGGAAGTTGAATGAGCAGTTTCTTGCGCTAAATAGATAAAACTAATGGTATACTAATGAAATAGCTAGGAATTGAGTTTAATTTAGGTAAAATTACTGATGTATAAATTGCAACCAGACTGTCAACTTTGTGCTTACATAATTCTGCAAGCTTTTCATCAAATTTCGCATTTGTGGTGTCACTATCTTCAGAAAAAGATTCCCTACCATTTCAGATTTTTTTTCTAATAGAGACAATGTTGGCACTTAATTTCGGGGGTTATGACGGTTAAAGGGTTAATTCAGTAGCTGTCTTGACAGAAGTGTGCAAATATCATATTCTAAATAACCCTTCAAACTTCAGCAACTGACCCTTCCTTCAGGATGCAAGCATTACCCATCCCTCCTCCTGGACTTAATTTACTACTCAGATTTGTTCCCTTCAGTAAATGGACAGTCAGTTTTAAGAACTCAGGCTTGTATGTATTATACTGCATGTTTAAATTTTTGTTTTTCAGGATGGCTTAACACACACAAGCACCAGTGCAGGAGCTCTTCTGTTCCATTCTTGTCGTTTCCGAACCTCTGAGAGCAGTCTTTTGTCTAAATCTTGGACATCACGTGACCAGTTCTGGCATAAACTTGCCTGCCACAGGCTCTCCCAGGCTGCTCATGTCCTCCATCACATGGCCAAAACAGAGACTGAGAAAGTAACATTCATCAACAAAGTCAAACAGCAGTGTAGCAACAAAGAAGCTCAGGAGAACATTTATCAGACAATATTTGGAACTTTCTGTGCCAGCAAGAAGGACAAGAGCTTCTTCTTGAAGGATGATGACTTTATCAATGCTTCTTTATGCTACCCTGAATTAGAACAAATAAAGGAGTGGGACAGTGGTGAGTAAATTGTGTAGTCACTGCTCTATCTCCGGAGGTTGTTGAAAACTATTAGTTAGGTGCAACTAATGTGATATTTTATTGCCACGTTGTCCTTTTACCTAACATATTGTAGGTAATTCTACGAACATCAGTGCAAAACTATTAGTTGTTTTAATGGTGCTTTTGTACAGCAGCTGTAATTAAATTTTATTTTCAGTCATGTTTTTCATTGCTGTATAGTGTTCATCAGGTTGTGATAGTGGAGCAATGCAGCTGGTGTTGAAGATTGAATCATTGGCAAATTTTTTTGAAACTGTAAAGAGCATTAATGAAAACTGGGTCTTGTTAGGAAATGTAGGAAGAAAAGTGAATATTTTCCAATAAAAATGTGTTAGACAAGGGTACAATATCATGCTGGTTTAATGTGCAAAGATTAGGGAATGTGTTTTAGTGACAGGTTTGGTTATAGGTGCTGTTTGAAAATGACATGGCTATTTGAAAATTTAGGAAATAACAGTAGAAGTCTAAAATGCCGGGAGCAAGTTGCTAGTAACCCCTTCTCCTGTATATATTACTAAATGTAAAAGGAGAAACTTTCGTTTTTCCTTTTGGGCCACCCTGCCTCGGTGGGAAACGGCCGATGTGTTGAAAGAAAGAAACAGTTGAAGTCTGTGAAGGCCTTTGGCAGTGTATAAAATAAAAGAAATGTGAATCGAGAAAAGGGCAAGTTCGTGAAAATAGAAGTACTCTGTTGTATAGGAAATAAAAAAGAACTAGGTCTGATTAGACAGGCGTAAGGAGGAAGTGAATGTCTTAAAGAGTCTATGAAGGATAAGGTAAATCACAGCTAATGAGGGTAAGAAAGTTAAAGGACATTTTGGCATCTGGAGAAAATTGTGTATAGTGAAGTAGTGGTTAAGGGCAAGAAGATTAGGATGTAAATAGTTGTAAGTAAGAGCTTGAACATTTATCAGTCTTGTGAGAATGAGGTTTGAAGATGATTTGTGCCATAGTGTGTTTAAAGTGATCATGATATTTATGAAGCAGATCGAGAAACCTTCTACGTACTGAGTTTCAAGAGGCCATCACTGAGCCATGTCTCCATCTGGAAAAGCAACTAGAGAGTGAATGATGATTGTTCTCCTCGGGGTCTCGTTGTTTTAGTGAGAAATAAATGTTTTGAAAGTCTATATACAGAATTTTTTATTTTTTATATGGATATGGACTGTCTTATCCTTCCCTCTCGTCTTTCAGTGGTGGGAAGCATGTATTGTGCCAGCCTTGGGGACATGGTTTGGCTGTGTTTGCAACAAGCTTCCACCAGTATTAAGGAACCACAACCCTACTACACTTTCACGTTGTTCGAGGGTCTTCAGTTCTCAACAAGCAATGTAAATACAGGGGCTCCAGAGACCTTGTGCCATCTTGATCTCTTGGCTTTCCTGGCTGCAACAGTATACTGCCAAATTGCAGCTTCAAAAGAGGCTCATGGTATGTAAGTTTTTTTTTAAGCAACTTTTGGCTATTTTTGAATTGTGAAGCTTTTAAAACATGAAAAAAAAGAAATACAAACTTTTAAATGAGGGAGTTAAACTATGTAATGGATTTACTTTGCCTACTCAATTTCTGGGTCTCCATCGGGGGTTTCTAGTTTTCAGTATCTCTATAATTTGTTCCCTGTGATCAGGATTATTGTTCTGATAATAACTTCTGTTTGTGTTGCCTTTTTATTAATTTCATATTTCCATTGTTTGGCCAATTGTATATACCTGCCAGTTACCTTAGGACTTTTGTAATCATTCCGGCTTCATTGTTTGTGAATTTATTGTACAGCCTCTCCTCACTTAGCAACATACAGTGGACCCTCGCTATTTGAACACTCCAAAACTCACCCTCATTCCAGAATGCTGTTCAAGTGCTGTTACCAAACGAATTTATTCCCATAAGATATATCAGATCATTATTTGGTTGTAGCTACAGTTAGAGTAAAAGGTAGATGGGACAAAAGGAAAATGGCAACAGCAAGTAAGAGAGAGGTAAAAGTGTATAAACTAAGGGAGGAGGAAGTTAGGGTGAGATATAAGCAACTATTGGCAGAAAGGTGGGCTAGTGCAAGTAGGAGTAGTGGGGGGGTTGAAGAAAGTTGGGATAGTTTTAAAAATGCAGTATTAGAATGTGGGGCAGAAGTTTGTGGTTATAGGAGGGTGGGTGCAGGAGGAAAGAGGAGTGAGTGGTGGAATGAAGAAGTAAAGGGTGTGATAAAAGAGAAAAAGGTAGCTTATGAGAGGTTTTACAAAACAGAAGTGTTAGTAGAAGAGCAGAGTATATGGAGAGTAAAAGAAAGGTGAAGAGAGTGGTGAGAGAGTGCAAAAGAAGAGCGGATGAAAGAATGGAGAGGCTCTGTCAAGAAATTTTGCTGAAAACAAGAAAATTTTTGGAGTGAGATAAACAAGGTAAGAAAGCCTAGGGAACGAATGGATTTGTCAGTTAAAAACAGAGTAGGGGAGTTAGTAGATGGGGAGCTGGAGGTATTGGGTAGATGGCGGAATATTTTGAGGAACTTTTAAATGTCGATGAAAAGAGGGAGGCGATAATTTCATGTACTGGCCAGGAGGTACAACATCGTTTAGGAGTGAAGAAGAGCAGGATGTGAGTGGGGGAGGTGCGTGAGGCATTACGTAGAATGAAAGGGGTAAAGCAGCTGGAATTGACGGAATCATGACAGAAATGTTAAAAGCAGGGGGGGATATAGTGCTGGAGTGGTTGGTATTTTTGTTTAATAAATGTATGAAAGAGGGGAAGGTACCTAGGGATTGGCAGCGAGCATGTATAGTTCCTTTATATAAAGGGAAGGGGATAAAAGAGAGTGTAAAAATTATAGGGGAATAAGTTTACTGAGTATACCAGGTAAAGTGTATGGCAGGGTTATTATTGAAAGAATTAGAGGTAAGACAGAGAGTAGGATTGCAGATGAGCAAGGAGGCTTTAGAGTGGGTAGGGGATGTGTAGATCAAGTGTTTACAGTGAAGCATATATGTGAACAGTATTTAGATAAAGGTAGAGAAGTTTTTATTGCATTTATGGATTTAGAAAAGGCATATGATAGAGTGGATAGGGGAGCAATGTGGCAAATGTTGCAAGTGTATGGAATAGGTAGTAAGTTACTGAAGGCTGTAAAGAGTTTTTATGAGGATAGTGAGGCTCAGGTTAGGGTGTGTAGGAGAGAGGAGATTACTTCCCGGTAAAAGTAGGTCTTAGACAGGGTTGTGTAATGTCACCATGGTTGTTTAATATATTTATAGATGGGGTTGTAAAAGAAGTAAATGCTAGGGTGTTGGGGAGAGGGGTGGGATTAAATTATGGAGAATTAAATGCAAATGGGAGTTGACACAGTTACTTTTTGCTGATGATACTGTGCTTATGGGAGATTCTAAAGAAAAGTTGCAAAGGTTAGTGGACGAGTTTGGGAGAGTGTGTAAAGGTAGAAAGTTAAAAGTGAACATAGATAAGAGTAAGGTGATGAGGGTATCAAACGATTTAAATAAAGAAAAATTGGATATCACATTGGAGAGAGGGATTATGGAAGAAGTAAATGTTTTCAGATATTTGGGAGTTGATGTGTCAGCAGATGGGTTTATGAAGGATGAGGTTAACCATAGAATTGATGAAGGAAAAAGGTGAGTGGTGCATTGAGGTATCTGTGGAGACAAAAACGTTATCCATGGAGGCAAAGAAGGGAATGTACGAAAGTATTGTGGTACCAACACTCTTATATGGGTGTGAAGCATGGGTTGCAAATGCTGCAGCGAGGAGGAGGCTGGAGGCAGTGGAGATGTCCTGTCTAAGGGCAATGTGTGTGTAAATATTATGCAGAAAATTCGGAATGTGGAAATTAGGAGAAGGTGTGGAGTTACTAAAAGTATTTGTCAGAGGGCTGAAGAGGGGTTGTTGAGGTGGTTTGGTCATTTAGAGAGAATGGATCAAAGTAGAATGACTTGGAGAGCGTATAAATCTGTAGGGGAAGGAAGGCGGGGTAGGGGTCGTCCTAGAAAAGGTTGGAGGGAAGGGGTAAAGGAGGTTTTGTGGGCGAGGGCTTGGACTTCCAGCAAGCATGTGTGAGCGTGTTAGATAGGAGTGAATGGAGACGAATGGTTTTGGGACATGACGATCTGTTGGAGTGTGAGCAGGGTAACATTGTGTGAAGGGATTCAGGGAAACCAGTTAATTGATTTAGTTGGACTTGAGTCCTGGAAATGGGAAGTACAATGCCTGCACTTTAAAGGAGGGGTCTGAGATAGTGACAGCTGGGAGGGACTTTTCTCAGCTGTAGTATCTGAGCTCCTCTGCAAAGACAGTGATTATGTATGAGTGTGGTGAAAGTGTTGAATGATGATGAAAGTTTTTTCTTTTTGGGGATTTTCTTTCTTTTTGGGTCACCCTGCCTCGGTGGGAGACGGCCGACTTGTTGAAAAAAAAAAAAGAAATGTAAATTAAATTAGTCCATTTCAGACCCCCAAAAATACACTTATAAAAGCACTTACACTAATAAACTTACATAAAAGGGTGAGTTTTGGAGTGTTCGAATAGTGAGGGTCCACTGTACTCGTTTACCGTCAACCTCGGACTTACGACGGGCTGTCTGACCAGTATGCATTCCTAAATGTATATTAGAGCTGATTTCCTCTATTCTTTTTATTACAATATACAGTACACTGCTGTATAAAAATTTAAAAATAGTATATCAGATGTTATAAATGGTGCAAAGGTGACATTAAAACAATATCAAAGATGGTTGACACAAACCCACTACCATTATAGTATGCTCCTCACTTAGTGACGAATTCATTTACTGATGTGGTCTTAGGAAGGGAATTCCGTTGTTAAGTAAGGAGAGGCTGTATTTGAGAATTGGTGTTTCTTAAAGCCTTACGATTTCTTGATTACTGTCTTTTCCTTCCACCCTAATTGCCTTTAATCTTCATCACGTGTAATTACTTAAGATGCATATAATAATCCATTTGTAATGCATGTTAGTGTAGCCTCAAGCTCTTGGCCCTGTCTTGTGATTAAGTTCAGGGTGTGAAATGCAGTGAGTAGGTGATAGACCTAGGAATATTAAATCAGCAACTGAGCATTTGGAGCACTATGCCAAATTTAGCAGGGCCAGAAAAGTTATAACTTGGATTATGAAAACTTCCATAATAGATGCCACTGATGATGGTATGGTACAGTGCTCCTTAATGCATGTTTGCTTCTATTTACAATATAGTTTGCTCACATCTTCTATATTTAGAAAATGTAAAAGTATTATGTTTGCATTGAATATTAACTATTTATACTCTTCAGACTACCCCAAAGCATTATGAATATTTTCTGGAATGGAAAGATACCATATATCTTTTCTCTTAAAACTGTACAATGAAAATGTTCTAGGTTATGTTCCTAATCTACACTAAAATACTAACTTTAGGGCAGGAGATAGGGAAGTAGTTTTTAATAAACTTGATGGCAGTACATGTACCATAATCACAATAGGAGAGCAATCGTCAGAGGTCTCTTGACTCTTGAACCATCTAACAAATAGAAGAAATAGTGCCAGAACAGAGGTAAAATTTTGAGAGGAACCTAGAAAAGTTTCTGCAGATGCCTACTTAGTATGTAATAGCTGTATACCCATGTCTGTGGGCAGCAATAGCCGGGTTGATCACTCGGTGAACAGGGAATAATAGCCACAGACTGGGCTGAGAGAGAAGAATAAGTTGTAGCTAGTCAGTAGTTGGGTATGAACCCATGATTAGTTTCAGCATGAAATCTTGTATTTTTTCGGGTACAGTACTTCAGCTTCCCAAATGTGTAGTGTGTGATGGTAGTCTGTACATACAGTGGTACCTCGAGTTACGATGGTCCCCAAAATCGCCCTTTTATGTAAGTTTATTTTTTTAAATGCTTTTGTAAGTATATTTTTGGGGGTGTAAAAGGACTAGTCTATTTTACATTATTCCTTATGGGGATAAATTCGAGAACAGCATTCTCGAACGAAAAAATATCGTAACACGAGGTACCACTGTATTTGGTTGATTCTTAATTGTATTCTGACAGTATTTTTAAGAAAAGCTTAATCTTTAAAATATTAAAGGTTATTTTTTAGGAGTGACATGAATTTTCTTGTTGGCTTGACATGAATGTAGTTTCTACTTTTGTTAATAGGTAAGGAAAATTTCTTGGGATATATGTCTATAGAAGTTTGAGTCTCAATATTAAGATGCTCATTGATCTCTTCTACTTATAAATTTGTTTGAGTCTTGATTAGATTATTAGATAAGTGGAAATATACAGCCTGTTGAAGAATATCCCTTGCATGTTTTGTTTGGGAGGGGGAAAAAATCTTGTCAAGGGAGGTGCCTAAATGCTGGTGAAGTCCTCTTTTTCTCAAGAATTGCAGCTCCCCTTCCTTTTCTTGGATCTAATCTGATTGCCTCCCATTTCCCAAGGTGCTATATGACCTCTGGGTTTAGCTTCCCCTCCATGAACTAAAAATTTCTAAGGAAAGTAGAAGAATATTAGAAATATTTGATTATTTGAATTTTTGATGCAAAAAATTAATAGATCCCTATTAAATTTTGGTACTTAATGGGCATTGCAATATCAGGTCCACCTCCAGCCTCCTTACCAACAGTGGTAGCTTCTGCTTTGAACACAAGAGAGCAAGCTGACTGGTGGACTGCAGCTTATACCCTCTTCACCAACCGTGCACATCATCGGCTTAGCAAACTTAGGATGACCTTACAACGAGGCTTGGAAGTTATTAGAGCTCTTGGCAACCATGGTGTTGACCTCACTCTTATGGCACACCTAGCACAGAGTTTTACAAAGTGGGTAAGTAATGTGAATAATGTAACCTGATTTGTTAAAAAAAAAAAATTATCTTCATAAATTCTGCACATTTTTCATGTACTATAGTGTATTTGGCTTGTATGCGAAATATATTTATAGCAAAGTAGTTTTCATTTGTGTATAAGTAAATATCATGTTTTCCTACAGGCTGGTGCTGCAGCGGAAGATGGAAGTACTAACAGTGAAATTGATGCATTGAAGGACCGTGCGGAGCATTATTGGCATCGTGTTTTGACACTGTGTCAGAGAGCTGCACGAAATGTCACTAACATTATGCCACGAAATCCACTATTTGTTGTCCAGAGGTAAGTCTTGTTTTCCTTTTGTTTTCAGACATTTTACTGTAATTGTATAATTTTTTTGCTTACTTATTAAATGTAAGAACTTTATTGATAAGACATACTCAAATTTTCACCACATGAACTTTGATTTCAGTGCAAGTCTATCACCTGAGGAGCGGGAAAAATTAGAGGAGGAAGGGAAATACTTCTTGGCAATGCGTCTTGTTCATTCTGGCAAGCAACAAGAAGCCATACAAGCTCTTGGAGAGTTGAAAAGCCCCGAAGCATCTTTCCAGAGAGCAATGGTCAGTATGCTCTACCTCAATGTCCCATCTGTAGTGCTCAACCTAATTTTAAAGAATATTAAAATTGTACACTTCAGTAATATTTTAAAATATAAAACAGTACATATTATTTTTCTTCTCTATGAATAGATAAGAATGTTTAAGTTACAGTTGTTGACTTCAAGTTAAAGATGCTATGCAAGTTTGTCACTTGATAGGAAAATTAATGTTTTAAGTGTTCTGAAGTGTATTGTAACTGATGAATGAATGGGGGGAAAACCTGATTATTTTTGTTTCTGCAGTTACTCTAATTCTTGGCTTGGTTTGCATGGTTGAGCACCTGGAATTAATGTGGAATGACTAAATTAATGAACTCAAAAAAGCCAGATGTAAGGCCAGGGTAATGCATGGATCTTTATCTTTCAGCTATACAAAGAACGAGCGAATGCAATGCTGACTGAGGGTAACCTGGAGTCTTTGACTTCAGAAATAAGGTCCCAGCACACCATCCTCCTCACTCAGGCGCGAGATACACTTTACCTCACATTGGATAGACTGCGCATGCCAGGTGAAAAACTAATGAGTGTGTGTTTTGTAAATGTGATTGTTGGGTGGGGATGTTATAGTTAGGAGGATCATTTGAACTGTGACGTCCATGCATTTGGGGAACAACTTGTAGGGAATGAGTGATGGGGAGAATGCGTTTCCTCCTCCTGCCTTGGTAAGTAGGAACATTCTTTCTCTTCTTCCCCCCACCCCACCAAAAAAAAAAAAAAAAAAAAAAGCTGCAAGAACTCCCATTTTGGAGAAGTTTCAGTATGGGTAATAGACTTGAAGCTAATAATAAAAACATTGGTGAGATTTGATACTGTTTGAGAGATTGTAAGAAAAGGGGGTGTTTCAAGGGTCAACGCCTCGGCCTGGTCCACGACCAGACCTTGCGGTGGAACAGGGCCTGATTAACCAGGCTGTTATAGCTGGCCGCGTGCAAACTGACATTCGAACCACAGCCCAGTTGGTCGGGAACTGACTTTAGGTACCTGTCCAGCTCTCTAGAAGACAGCCAGGGGTCTTGGTAATCCTCATTGCTGGGAGGCAGTTGAACAGTCTTGGGCCCCTGACACTTATTGTGTTGTCTCTTAGTACATATAAAATATGTATGGGATTGGTGGCTAAGTTATGGAAAGAATATGCTTGATGCTGTGTGCATATGAGATAATTGTATGGAATACAGAAAAATATTTAAATGAGTATTTATGCATCTGGAGAAGAGGGAAGTGAAGAGGAGAGAGAAAGATTTTGGGAAATGTTGAGTGCATGCATGGGGAGTTTTGAACCAAGTGAGAGAGTACTTGTGGTTGGGGGGTCTCAATGCTAAAGTAAGTAAAAATGTTGTAGAGGGAGTTGTAGGTAAATTTGGTTAGCCAAGGTTAAATGAAAATGGGGAGCCTTTAATTGAACTGTGTAGAAAGAGGTTTGGTAATAAGTAATACATATTTTATGAAAAAGAGGATGAATAAGTATACAAGATATGATATAGCACGTAATGAAAGTAGTTTGTTAGATTATGTATTGGTGGATAAAAGGTTGATGGGTAGGCTTCACGATGTACATGTTTATAGATTGGCAACGGATATATTGGATCATTATCTAGTTGTAGCTACAGTTAGAGTAAGAGGTAGATGAGACAAAAAGAAAATGGCAACAGTAAGTAAGAGATGAAAGTTTATAAATTAAGGGAGGAGGAAGTTAGGGTTAGATATAAGCAACTTTTGGCAGAAAGGTGGGCTAGTGCAAGTATGGGTATTGGGGGAGGTTGAAGAGGGATGGGATAGTTTTAAAAATGCAGTATTAGAATGTGGGGCAGAAGTTTGTGGCTATAGGAGGGTGGGTGCAGGAGGAAAGAGTGATTGGTGGAGTGATGAGGTAAAGGGTGCAATAAAAGAGAAAAAGGTAAGTTATGAGAGGTTTTTACAAAGCAGAAGTGATAAAACAGCAGAGTATATGGAGAGTAACAGAAAGGTGAAGAGAGTGGTGAGAGTGCAAAAGGGAGAGCAAATTATAGTGGGAGAGGTACTGTCAAGAAATTTTGCTGGGAATAAGAAAATTTTTTGGAGTGAGATGAACAAGTTAAGAAAGCCTAGGGAACAAATGGATTTGTTAGTAGATGGGGAGTTGGAGGTAGTGGGTAGATGGCGGGAATATTTTGAGGAACTTTTAAATGTCGATAAAGAAAGAGGCAGTAATTTCATGCACTGGCCTGGGAGGTATAACATCTTTTTGGAGTGATGAAGAGCAGGACCTGACGAGCTGTTGGAGTGTGAGCAGGGTAATATTTTGTGAAAGGATTCAGGTAAACTGGTTAGCTGGACTTGTCCTGAAAGTGGGAAGTACATTGCCTACACTTTAAAGGAGGGTTTTTGGATATTGGCAGTTTGGAGGGACGTCTAAACTGTCGTATCTGAGCGTCTCTGCAAAGGCAGTGATTATGTAAGAGTGATGGTGAAAGTGTTGAATGATGAAAGATTTTTAATTTTTGGATCGCCCTGCCTCGGTGGGAAGCGGTCAACGTGTTGAAAAAAAAAAGATTGAGATTCATGCTTGCAGACATAAACAAAATCCCAAAAATATAGGAGAATGGTTGATAATTTAAAGTATTTTATAGGGAATAAATGAAAATGTGTTGTTTCTTTAGGAAATTTTGCATCTGTCCTTGTGTGAAAAGAAACTGTGATATGAATTTATGGAAAGTTGTGAACAACCAAATTTACATTTTGAAAGGGAAGTACAGTGCCTTTATTCTGAATGATGGGTGGGAATGTTGCAGTTTGGGGAATCATTTAAATTGTGATGTGTACTTCTGGAAGGGCACCTTGAGAATGAGGAAAAGTGGATACTGTTATTTCTCAGTCATCCTACTTAGGTGGGAAATGGCCAGTGCTAAATAAATAAAAGGTTACAAATGGTGTGCCAGCATCAGTCATCTCTAGGTAGGTATATCAAGCATTTTAAAGAAGATGGTGTACAAGAGTAGTGTATGATTATTGTACTGATATTTGTTTATTTAATGTGGTAATGTTAAAAGTAAACACTTTTTATTTTAAACCTGTTTATTTTTATGTACAGGTGTGGATCGTTTCCATCCATTAAACACTAAACTTAGTCAGCAGTTAGAAGATGTGGAGAGACGTTTGTCCCACATGACTCTTGACCAGGACATAACTGTGCAGCGAGAAGATGACACAGAATCTATCTCTGATGCTTCACAATCGCCAAATCCTGATCTTGCAAATGGGCATGTGACTAACATGCCTCAAATGACTATGTTTAGTACACCATATAGAGATATTAAAAATTCTACAAGGATAACTAGACAGGTAGGTTGCATAAGTGATTCAACCTCCCTGGGGATTGCAAGTGTTCATAATTTAGTATGTGAAATGGAATGGTTTAGCCAATCATCTCTACTTATAGAATTTTCATTGCCAGCTGTGAATTTCTGTACATTTGAAAGAAGGGTATTATTGTTAGTAGTAGTATTAAAGCTTGTTTTTTTTTTTTTTTCTTTAGGAAGCACGACCTAGTCCTGAGCGTTTAGATGCCCAGGTGAGAGCTCTTTCAGAGGTACAAGAGAATACACTTAAAAATATGGAAGAACAAAATGCTGCCCTGAAAGTTCAAAATGAAGCGCTAAGGAATTTCTGTACCACAATGGCTAGTGAATTCAAAGAAAATTCATCACTGTATCGTAGTATGTTGGACCAAAACAAGTTATTCTGTCAAGATGCATATACTTCAATATTGAATGAAATGAAGCAGATATATTCCACTGTAAAGGACTTGCAAGTAAGTGGATTTTCAGATGACAAATATAAAGGTAGCCTTAATATATTTTCTTGACTCCCATTTACCCAGTTAGATAATTGGATGCACTCTGTAGTAAAAAGCTTTGAATACCAAAACTGATGTTTGCATATGGAAAATCCCTCTACACTTTTTTTTTTTTAAATATGACTCTCATCAACCATCTTCTTTTCCTGTTGGGTAACCCCCCAAAATAGAAATATTGTCATTAATTCATTCATCAGCTGTCTTGCTGCAAGTGTGCAGACATCACAATGCAATTGACCCTCTGAACTGTAGCCTTCTCACCCCTCCAGAGTGGAGGCACTGGACTTTTCACCTCCAGGACTTGTCTCGTTAACTGGTTTCCCAAAATTCCTTTTTAAATGTTACTTTGCTCACACTCCAGTGCACATTAAGTTGTAAAAATTACTTGTATCCACTCCAATTTAACATGCTTAGGCAAGCTCATCCTCTAACCCTTAAAATACTTTTTAATCTCCTTCCAACCTTTCCTGGGATGACCCCTTTCCTTTTACCCTGTAATTGTTCACCTTCTTGGTAATCCTATTGTGCTCTTATCCTCTTTGCATGCCCAGATTACCTTACCAACTCTCCTTTGCCCTTTTAATAATAGATTTTATAGCCCCACACAGTCTTCTAATTTCTATGCTAAGTTTTCTTTGCTTAATATTCACACTATGCTTTTTTTTTTTTAACACGTTGGTCGTCTCCCACCGAGGCAGGGTGACACACTATGCATTCTTTACTTGATATTTACACTATGCATTGCTCTCAAGTATGTCTCTGCAGCCTCCAGCCTCTTCCTACCTACAACCTTTAAAACCCATGCCTCACACCCATTTAATAGGGTTGGTACCCCTATATCCTCAGTATGTGAGCTAAGTGTGCTACCAACCAAGCCATTCATGTAAAAACTATCTATATCCTCATCTGCTTATAACATTTCAAATCTTAGTCCTGTCTGTCCCAACTGCTTGACCCCTTTTCATTATATCCATTCCCTCACACATTTCTACCATGTTAACCCATTATCTGTTAGTGGTTCTGGGGATTTATCTTCACAGCCCAGTCTCAGACCAAGCCTGGTAGAATGGAAAGAAAATATTAAGGGATTAAGTACCATTAAGAAGCAAAGTATAAAGATGTGTATATTAACTGTAAGTAGAAGTTTGTAAGATTTACCAGACAAAGAAAAGATCAGTAATCCTGCCACTTCAAATAATTTAATAGGCTTCCTTTTTTACACTTCAAAAGACTAGTAAATCTCTGGATGGTTGCTGTCTACCAATCTACCACCTGCTGGCTCTTTGTTAATTTTACCGGATATTATTATATTCCCTGGCCAGGGGATGCTTCACTGCATTCCTTTGGAGCATTACACGTAAATATTACGTTTATAGTATTTATAATACTATTATAAGTATTTACAATGCCTGCACTTTAAGTAGGGGTTTGGGATATTGGCTGTTTGGAGGGACATCTAAACTGTCGTAACTGAGCATCTCTGCAAAGATGGTGATTATGTATGAATGACGGTGAGAGTGTTGAACGATGATGAAAGTTTTTTTTTTCTTTTTGGGTCACCCTGCCTTGGTGGGAAACAGCTGACGTGTTAAAAAAAATATATGTATATACTTTTCTCTTTCTGTAGTTGACCATTTAATGACTTCTTCGTTGAAATTCTTCCACTATTTTTAGCTTTGCTTTGCTCAGTGCTAGAACATAGAGCTTTTTCTTATATGTACCACCCACTTACATTCAGACAGCCCAACTTTTTATTTACAGCAATCTGTTTGATGCCTAAAATGCAAAATCTCTCCTCAACAGGCCCAGGTGCATAACATAGCAAGTGACATTGGAGAGCTGCGAGCTTTTAAATCAGTTGCTAAGGTAAGCATCAAAATTATAATTTTTTGCTTTCTAAACATATTAAATAATATTGAATATAGTAAAAAACTAAGACTTAACATGTTTCATTGCATTTTGAGTTAATTACTCGCAAAAACTATTAAATATTGTATTGTATTCCACTTTCAGCATTCAGAAGCAGCAGAAATTAAGACAAATGAAGAACATGTTCCTGTGGATATACCAGCTGGTATGTAGGATTTTTTTATTTTTCTTAATGGTTTAGTTGTAACATACCTGAACCCTAACATATGTGAAACACTTCAGAAGTACAGATACTGCACTTCCACCCCCTTTCTTCCCCAGACTAGATGCTGGCTAGCTAGCTTCTCTAAATAGATATTACTGTGCTTCTATTGCATCAGTTCTTAAAACCCTATGGACCACACTCCTTCATTTATGTCAAATGCATACCTGCATCCTACTTGATGCTGAAACATACCATTTGACCACTTTTTTTTAACACCCTCTGTCTCTACCCCTTCAAACTCATCTTTGGATGTGCTTTATATCTTTCTTCCAGTCCTGATTTATGCACTTTTTAACAACACATATTGGTCCATTTTACAAATGTGCTCGTGTCACCATTTCCCTCTTTTTCATTTATTTTAGTCTGGTTACTAACAGTCCTGTTTTTACTTCTTAAGAAATCATTTAACATATTTGTATGACTCCCTTATTCTGTTATTTTCTTTCTTGCTTCTATCCTTGTTTAGCCTCTTAGCAGTGTTAACAAATTCCTTTAATTTTACCTTATACATACTTGTTTTTATTCCTTGTTATGTTTATTAAAGTAATATTGCTTTCAACAGCCGTTGTCCCTCAAGGTCTGTATGGCAGTTATGTTGGGTACTATGGTCAGCAGCCAGTGCCCAGCCCCCTCATGCCCACTCCAGGGCTTTTTGGTAACCCTCCATTCTTCCCACCTTCAACAATGCCAGAGCAATCATTCAGGTATGTTTCTAATATTGAAAGACAGCACTTTAATTCATAAGGATGTGGCATATCTTTTTCTGTATACCTAAAAAATAGGCCTGGATTTGTGTCAAGGACTTGGAAGGTTTCACTGAATGTGGGGCTTTGGCATCTGAAGGAATAATGAAACCTTCCAGAACTATACACAATGTACTACTATCAGTAATATTGTAACAAATGTTCTTCCAGCAGTTTCTGAATTTAAATAATACTTTCTATATTTTACCTCAACATCCGTTTCCCACCCATAATTTTAATTATAACTAGATGTTCAGGGTTCAGTATGTATGGCAGCCTTGAAAAATGTTGGCTAATAAGCAGAACATTTATGTGCCACACTTTAATATTTTATTTTATTCCCATTTTCTGAGTTTAATTATTTGTAATTCCATTTTGTATTGCCTTATGTTTTCATTTATGTATAAATACATAGTTCAAGGCTCTTTTCCTAATGTTTAAGGGTAACATATCTGCATTCTCAACAGCATGTCTCCTAGTGTGACCCAAGGGCCCTCCATCTCTACTTTATCCCAGGCCAGCACTTCCCTGGTAACTCCCACATTAGGCTCTCCTGCTGGCATCACTGTCAAAGAGCCTATCTCGTCACCATCTATTTCGGCTACGCAGGTAAACATTACTACTATCTGATGTACCTCATCCATAGAAATATGAAGAGGGCAGACCTCATTGTGAGGCCCAAATATTGAGAACTTATTATTTTTAGTTGTCAGAAGTTATCATATGTTTATAGTTTTGGCTGTAAAAGAAGTAAATGTTGTGAATCAGTTGTTTTTGATGAGTCATTTGGCAGATTAAGAATAGGCTGCAGAGATTGGTGGGGAGGAACTTTGAAGGGTGTGTACTGTTTATGTACTGTTTGTAATACATGTCGTTATTTATTAACGTTTAGAAATGTAAATTTGAAAGCTTGGCAGGGGTATTTAATTTGTTAATAGTAGTTTTAGGCCTTCATTATCTACTGAACAGCCCAAGTTAACCAATTTTATGGTTGACAGTGCATTCCTGCTAGCAGTCTGGGTAGTATCAGTTGGAGTTTGGCCACTTCAATTGCATCTGTCACCACAGCTGGTACCAGCAATAGTAGATTGCCTGAAGCTGCTGCTCCTGCACATGCCTTTCAGATCACCATGCCACCTGTTTCTAATGCTCTCACTCCTCCTCCAAGATCTATGCCAGGTATGTGTGTATTTGTCTAGCTGGGTAAAGTATCACATCAAATATCATTAATTTGTTTGAATTAAATTTGATCAAGGATATTTAACCTATTTTTAGTTTTCCTGGACACATAGCTGTAATGTTTTTCATTACTGGGTTTTTCTGTAAATGTTTATCCCAGTTGATATGCAGTTGATCAAAACTTCTCCATATTTTAAAACCATGATAGTGTGATGATTCTAAGAACCAGTAACACGTACAGTAAGAGTCCCAAATAGCACTCGGATTGTGTTCCTGAAATTGTCAATATATATGTCTAAGATATGTTAACAGCAGCAACCCAGCCTCGCACATGCAATATATTTATCACAAAATAAAATAAAAACACCCAAACTGATGATACTGTCACCCCTTTTTCCTCCCTCTCTTATGATTGATAATATACAGTGGACCCTCGGTTTTCGTTGAAAATTCATTCCAGAATGCTGTTCGAGTGCCGTTACCGAACAAATTTGTTTCCATAAGGACAAATGTAAATTAGATTAGTCATTTCAGACCCCCAAAAATACACTTACAAAAGCTCTTACAAAAATACACTTACATAATTGTTTGAGTTTGGAGGTGAACGAAAACCGAGGGTCCACTGTATAGTAAACTATGGATTCTGTATTTATATGAAAGTCTAGGTTGTTAGTGGTTTTGAGGGATGATAAATACATCATTAAGCATGCAAATGATGCTCATAACACAAGTGAATCTATGAAGTGTCTTGAGTTCAATTAGTAGCTGCTCTTGCATTGCTGTATTATAGTGTAATTGGAGCATTTCTTTGTCCTTGTAAATTATCTTATAATTTAATGTTAAACAACTTAAAAGCTAAGGTTGAGCCTGCAGACAGCAATAGCCTGGTTACCTAGGCAGTCGAGAGAGAGAAACCTGCAAAGCTGGTCATGTATGTCATGGGTGAGGATGTCAGTTTCATTCCCCTTGAGTGTGCCAGTGGCTTTAATTCTTCTTCTTTCAACACGTCAGCTGTTTCCCACCGAGGTAGGGTGGCCCAAAATGAAAAACGAAAGTTTCTCCTTTTACATTTAGTAATATATACAGGAGAAGGGGTTACTAGCCCCTTGCTCCTGGCATTTTAGTCGCCTAGTGGCTGTAATTACCTATTTGAATTTATAGGGGTAACTACCAACTTTTAGTCCTCCCTTTGAGCCTTGTCATATCTATTTTTTATTTCCAGTATGGATCTTACTTCCACTCTGTCATTTCAGCTCTTTTTACCTTTACCACTCCCAATATTGTTGTGGCTCATTTGGGTGTGTGATTTCCTACTGTACTCTTCTCGCTTTGCATCCTTTGTCTAACCTGTCTATCCTGTGGTATTTTTGTTTGTTGGTGACTGTTGCTCAGTAGCCAAATCAGAATGCGGAATTATTCTGGAGACGTTTAAGTATTCCTGACAATTGACAATAGCTGAACTTTTTAATATTCTGGTAACTCCTGTCAACAGCTTTCCTGCTCAATCAGAGTCTTCAATGGCAGGGAAATATTCATCTCTTTGTATATATCTGTAATAACAAATGTTTGTATGGGATCAGGGGTGGGAAGTTGGTCAGTACTTTCTCCAGTTTCTTGCAGTTAGAATATTTACTGTATTAATAAACCACATGCATTGCTGAACCATCAGAAATTTTCAGTTAGTCCCCATTAAGTCATAAGGACATTTACAGTTTATTCACATTATAAGAGCCTTAAATTTTTAATATTGTTAGTTTTTTATTCTGTTATACGTATATTATTATTTCTCAACCTTTGCCAGACAACCCAAAGTCATTTAAGGTTTCCTCACTCGGCCACCGTAGGGGCTGGAAAATACTGAGCTAGGATGTATTTATTCAATTTTAGGATACTGGTTTTGTTAATTATTTGGTGGTATATATTTGTTCCCATTTTTCTTCTTGATAATAAAAGGCTTTCTCAGCATTGCTTGCCGTTATTTTTCTTGTTCGCATTAAATGCCCTGTTAAGCTCTTCCACATGCTTTGTGCATGGATTTCTATTAATAAATCAAAACACAAATTAGATGCACTTAATACATGTGTTCAACAGCTGATGTTAAGGTTGATGATAACTGCTTGTTTAGTTCTATTTTGGTGCTTAAAACAAACTTCTGGTACTTGCCTTAACGATAAAAAGTCAATGTATTAAACATAAGGTACGTACAGTAATTATGGTGCAAAATTTTACAGTAGGACCCCTGTATCCTCAGATTCGGTTTCTGCTGTTTCAGTTATCCACAAAGCACAAAAGTAGTGATGATGGCAGTTGTTCAAAGCCTAAGAGAAGCCATGAAGTGTTTCCCATCAGTGTAAAATGGCTAATTCTCCACTTGCTGTGTGTAATTTATCAATTAAACTTTATCATAGATATGTATACTATAAATGAAAAACAACTTATATGTAGGTGTGGAGTTACTAAGTATTTGTCAGAGGGCTGAAGAGGGGTTGTTGAGGTGGTTTGGTCATTTAGAGAGAATGGATCAAAGTAGAATGACTTGGAGAGCATATAAATCTGTAGGTGAAGGAAGGCGGGGTAGGGGTTGTCCTCGAAAAGGTTGGAGGGAGGGGGTAAAGGAGGTTTTGTGGGCGAGGGGCTTTGACTTCCAGCAAGCATGTGTGAGCGTGTTAGATAGGAGTGAATGGAGACGAATGGTTTTTGGGACATGACGAGCTGTTGGAGTGTGAGCAGGGTAATATTTTGTGTAGGGATTCAGGGAAACCAGTTAATTGACTTAGTTGGACTTGAGTCCTGGAAATGGGAAGTACAATGCCTGCACTTTAAAGGAGGAGGGGTCTGGAATAGTGACAGTTGGGAGGGACTTATTCTCAGCTGTCGTATCTGAGCGCCTCTGCAAAGACAGTGATTATGTATGAGTGAGGTGAAAGTGTTGAATGATGATGAAAGTATTTTCTTTCTTTTTGGGTCACCCTGCCTCAGTGGGAGACGGCGACTTGTTGAAAAAAAAAATGTAGGGTTCGCTACTATCCGTGATTTCGGCTATCTGCAGTAGGTCTTGTAATGTATCCCCCGTGGATACAGGGGTACTTACTGTAATACCACAATCAAAGGTCATCATCGTCTGTACAAGAAAAGTTATCTGGCGATGTATTACGTTTCATCCTGAGAATGAATAGCTTAAAAATAATTATAATGCTTATGGTTAAGTGTAATAGTTATGTATTTTAAGCACTTTACATGGGTTTAAGGATTCTAACTAGTCTTTCCCTCCAATAAAATTAAAATTTCTGGCTATAAAAATATTTGTACTTTACACTTAATTTAGTAGTAAATAAATATTTGGGGCTTCACATAAGATAATATAGTTAGGTGAAATCATCAGCTTTTGTGCATTACTGGTACTATTATATTTCACTCTATCTTGTTTTAGTTTTTAATTATGTATAACAGTAGATATTTATCAACTAAATGTGGAATTTTTTCTTGCCAATTGCACTATGATAACACTAGGAGAGTTGCTGTCCCATACCCTCCCCTGCTCCACCACTGCGGGTCTCCTGGCCAATGTGCCTCCCCCACTCTACTCGGCGGTCACTCCAGATTCATCCCCAGTACGTGGCGAGTCACAAATTCAGTCACTGTCGTCGGTGATGTCAACAGAAGGCTTGTCATCAGCATCTAACAGTTTGATAGCCCCGTCTGCTGCGTCCGGTTCATGGGATAGCTCTCTTAGTATGTCTTTTTCTGTTTTGAGTGTCGTGTTGTGCTTATAGGGTTGCTTTTGCATGGCTAACTTCCAAATCTTGTGCAGATAGTTTATCCCTCTCATGCTTGCATTACTTAGTTTTGTTGTTCACCTGGTACATAAATTCCTTAGGAAAGCTACAGTATTAAATTGATTTCTTACTCTCGTATGCTTGCATCACATTTTTTCACTTGGTAAAAGTTTCTTAGTAATGCTGCTCAACTTGAGTTTCTAGTGTATGGATAATGTATATACAGTGGACCCCCGGCTAACGAACAAAATTCATTCCAGAAGCCTGCTCAAGTGCCATTATCGAATGAATTTACTTCCTTAAGAAATAATGTCATGTAGGTTAGTCTATTTCAGACCCCCAAAAATACACTTCCACAAGCACTTACAATATTATACTTACAGAATTGTAAGATTTCCGGGGTGTTCGTTAGCCGGGGGTCCACTGTACTGTACATATTCAAGTATTAGTGTTCAGCCATATGATGTGATCACAATTGTGGTGTCTTAGATCAGCAATATATTGTATGCAGAGGCTGGTGAATTGTTTTGAAATTTAGTAAAGGGTGTTAAAGATATGGTGAAACCTTAATTTTCTTCATATGCCTAGGCGAGTACTATTAGGTACTCATCATGCGTGCTTAATGGACCAAGGATTGATCCTTTGGTACTAATTGTGCTGAATGACCCCCATAAGTTTAACATCTCAAATAAGGAGTAACAGTACAGTATTGTAATTTATTGGCATGATAGGGCCTTGAACCTACATTTTGGTATTGCTAGCTTGTTCTCTTAGCCATTGAGTCATAGTTTTCCTGGGAAGGTGGGTGATGGCCACTTGCCATGATCCATTCATGTGCTTGTAGAGACATTATCATTGTGATGAAAACTTGAGTGAATGAAATTAAACATTCAGTGGAGTGCACGAGTGAGAGAATTATCAAGGAATAAAACTTAACAAGTACAACACAAGGTTAACAGATTCATCAGCAAGGAAGTTTCAGACTTTATCAATCTGAAATGCAGAGGTAGCACAACCTTGTACCCACAGGAAATTTGACAAAGTCCCAAGTATCAGAAGGGCCTGTGAGGAGATTCTCAACTGTAATATAGAGGTGTGCACCTCTGGCAAGACAGTGATAGTGAATGATGGTGAAAGTGTTTCTTTTTTTGGGTCGCCCAACCTCGGTGGGAGACAGCCATTGTTTTTTAAACACGCTCGAAGGCCCCTATTATTATTTACCCTTGGTACCCCAAACTTATTATGCCCTCTACAACAGTTACTCCCACTTTAGCATTTAGGTCCCCCTCCACAATTATTCTTCTCACTTAGTTGAGAACTCACTCAACATCCCTCAGAATCTTACTTGTCTTCACTCCTCTGTTCTCCACGTGCATAAACACTTAGTATAACCCACTTATTGCATCTGACCCTTATTTTGATCCACATACTCCTTGAATTTATGCATTTATATTCCCTCTTTTTCCTTCCATAACTGATCTTCAACATTGTTTCTACTCCTTCCTTAGCTCGAACATTCTCAGATAACCCTGACCAAATCCCATATATCTCTCGACAAACTCATCTTTGTCTTGCTTAGAACCAGGACAGCCAGCTTCTTTTCATTCATAATGAATCAAAAGGCACAGTACCGTAACTAGAACAATACACAAATAATCCGCGCACAGGAGAATGAAACTTATGGCAATATTTTGGTCTTGACTTGGCCTATTAAGTAGCCACACCATTATGTGAGTACTTAATGGTCAAAGTCAGACAAACATTGTCATAGGCTTCATTCTCCTGTGAGAGTTATTTGTATATTCATTCATAACATTGACAATAAACCAGGAAGGAGGGGGAGGAAGAATGCCTTAGGGTATCCCTCCTAGTATCTCTCAATGAAAGGCATCTGCTGAGATATTCCTCACACTAGGATGACCCATAGCTCTAGTTCAGTCAACACAAAAAAATCCAAAAAGTAAATGGGAGGGGAAAAAATGGCATTTATGCCAGTAATCAAAAGACCAGTAGGAAAAAAATTAATAAATAAGCAGGGAAGTAGAAACACAACTTGAAGTGGACATTATATAGCAGCCAAAGAAACTATTTATTATTAACACATCGGCCGATTCCCACCAAGGCAGGGTGGGCCGAAAAAGAAAAACTTTCATCATCATTCACTCCATCACTGTCTTGCCAAAGGGGTGCTTTACACTACAGTTATAAAACTGCAACATTAACACCCCTCCTTCAGAGTGCCGGCACTGTACTTCCCATCTCCAGAACTCAAGTCCGGCCTGCCGGTTTCCCTGAATCCCTTCATAAATGTTACTTTGCTCACACTCCAACAGCACGTCAAGTATTAAAAACCAAAGAAACAGTGGGACTAAAGATATTCCACAGCTACAGAATAATGACTGCAGATGATCAGTCATGCTGCTCAGAAATTCTTCACTAAAAAAAAAATTATTCATAGCAGTTAATCATATATGTGGGGAGGGGGGGCAGAGAGCTAGAGCTCACCTACCAAAACCTCAAATAGGTAGATAATTGCTTAAAGTAGAAGAATCGTTTATACATCACATGCTACAAATTACGTTGTATTTGACATTGTATTTCTTCATTATTTTCCAAGTCACCTATACAGTGGTCCTTCGGTTTTCGTGCATCTCCAAACTCGAACATTTATGTAAGTGTATTTTCGTAAGTGCTGTTGCAAGTGTATTTTTGGGGGTCTGAAATAGACTAACCTACGTGACATTATTTCTTAAGGAAGTAAATTTGTTCGGTAATGGCACTTGAGCAGCATTCTGGAACGAATTTTCGGCGAAAACCGAGGGACCACTGTATACAGCAGGGCACCACGTAATACAGCACCTATTTTCACTGTTCCACATTTTCATTGACTTTCAGTTGAGCCATTGTTCCACCTCCGGTGACAGTTGTCAGCTGGTGGAACGTAATGAACAATGGCTCAATTTAGTCAACAAAAACCTGGACCAATGAAAAGGTGGTGCTGCACATATGCGGGGCCTTCCAGTATGTGTGCATTCTCTATTCGGCTGGGTTTTTATTTTCTATTCAATATTTCTTTGGCCTTCAGTATTGGTGGGTATTAATTTGTTGTTCAAATAGCTTTTATATTGACATTATATCAACATTATGCATGTTTCTGCATATGCATGTGGTTGCATATGCTGATAAATGCCTACTTATATGTACTGGCATATGCATTTCCTCTGTACACACATTATCCCTTCCCTTCACGGGAGATACGTTTATTCTGGTGAAGTGCTCTTGATCCAAGAAATAGGAGCTATCCTTCCCTTGGATTAAATGTTAGTGCCTTTCATTTCTTCTATGGATTTAGCCCTTTCCCATGAATGTAATAACACTGCCTCTGCATAATAGCACAGTACAAATACATTTTCACACACTTTAATGTGCCTGCTGTGCACTCGCATGCACTCTCATTGTATACTCTGTGCATGTGCACAGTACCAAAAGCTTTTTAAAGGTTTTATGTGGAGTATGTATCTAGTGATCTGTCACCAGTAGCCAGTAACTTTAGTACTGGTGCGGGTGTAAATTTTCTTGGGATTTTTTTTTTTTTTTTTTTTTTTTTTTTTGTCAAGTGGTGCCAAAAAAGAAAATTATGCAAATTAAGGTATTAAATGAATTATTTGGCATTGAACAGTGTTTAAGCAGGGATGACCGTTCATTTAGTTAGTCCTAACCAACTTTGTTAATGAATTCTTTAGTAAGCCCCATCTTCAGTAACATGAATGCTACTCATTGGTATACATCAGGAAGCTTTGTCATCTTTGCTCACATATTCTCTCCACTGTGCTAAACCTTTTGTTAATTTATCTCATACAGTTGGTGTATTACCAGAGTACTTTGTAAAGTATACTTTTTAGTATAAAGGGATCTTGATAAGTGCTACAATTACTGCATGTCAATACTTTGTCAGTGCATGCTTTTTCAGCTTTGGAAAAGCATTAAAAAATTACTAAAGCTTTGTTTGCACCCTTAAAACAATTATTACAAGTGCTGGCAGTACATTGATCTCAAACTTTAATCTCCTTGAAGAGGATAGGGTAACATTTAGAGTAGTTTAAACTAGTTTCCTTTTTATGAGGTGCTGGGAAAAAAAACCAGTGAACTCTCCAGTCAGCAAAAATTGCATTTTTGTACCATGTTCATCATTCTCTCAAGTATCCTCTACCTCACTCAGATTGCCAAGTTTGTTACTTTTACCCTGCCATGCAATCATGCCCAAACAGTTATTTGGCTCCCAAGAAAACCAACAAATTCATAATACCACTATTAAGCTCATAACATTTTCTTTAAAATGATGCCAGTTTGATCAAAATTGGTTGGTTACCAAGATGATATTGCAAAAATGTTGCAAAAGATTGTACATGATTTTCTCAAAGGTGACATTTGTCAAGTTTGTTGGTTTTCTTCTCAGTGCCTCTCATATCTGCATTGCCACTGATAAACCAGTTAGCCAAGTTTGAGTTCTTGAAGTGGGAAGCTCAGTGCCTTCACTCTGATGGATAGGCGAGGATGTACCATAATGGCTTAGAGGGTAACGTGAATTATTTGTTTTTATTAACATCAGCTGATTCCCACCAAGGCAGGATGGCCCGAAAAAGAAAATCTTTCATCATTCACTCCATCACTGTCTTGCCAGAGGCATGCTTACACTAGTTATAAAACTGCAACATTAACACCCCTCCTACAGAGTCAGACTGTACTTCCCATCTCCAGGACTCAAGTCCTGTAGATGGAAAGTCCTGGAAGGAAAGCTAGAAAATGAGTGATGGTGAATAAGTTTCCTTCTTTGGGTCACCCTACCTTGGTGGCAAATTGCCTGTGTATTAAAAAATTCTGGCTTTTCATAAAGATCTAACTGATTCACGCATCAAACCAAACAAAGGTAATATGCTTTCCTAATTCATTTTATTTTGATCCAAAATGGGCTGACTCATAAATACATTACTTCTGTATTGTTATTGAGCAAATAGGTCCTTTGGGGGGATGGCCAAGTTGATATAAGTTTATACATACTGTATTAAATTGGGGGAGTTGGCAGTGTTAACCTGTCTGTTCTTATGAGTCATCTTTAACTCAGCAATTTCCATGTGGCTTTGCCACAAGAAGCTTCATATTGTTAATATCTAGTCTTTGTGGATGCAACAGGTTTGCTGTAATTGCAACTGTACTTACAATTTGATGTTAGATTGCTGCATCTATTACTAATTTTTGGAGCTCTTGTCCACTGCCATTGGATCCATAGTTTTCATGTGAATTTTTTTTTTTGAATAGTCTGCTTCTGCTGTGTTGTGAAACTTGTTCCAACTGTACTACTACGCTTACAGTGAAGCGTTTCTTTGTGACATGCCCAGTTTCAGTTTGTTCCATTGTTCCAAATCCATTCCTGATAGTGCTTCTCATTGCCCAGTATTATTTTGTATGTTGCAAGCACATTGCTGTCTCCTCCACATTCTTCTAAGAAGAGATGTAGCTTGTGCAGTGTTTCCTCGTTGTTCAAGTTTTGCAGTCTAGTATTTTGAGTGAGGGTATAAAAATTCTTATAATTGGTTTGGTAGGTAATGGTTGTTAAACAGTGTTGAATGCAAATGGGTGAAAGTTGTAAATAGTACATACAACTTTTAGAGTAATTAGATGAAAATAGACAGCTTTATAGTGCAGCTCATTGTAATATGCTAATTAACAGTGAAGTGTAATGTTAGGAAGTGACCACATTTAAAATTGTCTACATAACATAGCAACACATTAAAGGCACTTTAATATATATTAAAAAAATTCTCTACAGCTTTTATGGGTGCTTTCAAGTCTCCTGTTGGACTTACCGAGTCAAAGATCACTCCCGTCAAAAGTAAGGAGGCAGCAGATGATGATGATGATAGATACGTGGAGGACGATCATGATCCATGCCCAGACTTCAAGCCAGTTGTTCCTCTGCCAGAGAAGGTAGAAGTTAGAACAGGAGAGGAGGATGAGAAGGTAACTCATAACTTAATAATGCATAAAAAATTAGGATTAATATATTCCCCCCCTTGCTATTTTCTAATCATTGTATAAAGTTGCTCCCCTAGCATTTTCCCTTCATCTTATTGTTTCACTTTGTCTTTTAAAAGTTAGTTGTATGAAAGAGCTAAATGGGAAACACATCTTGCCATTTTGGCTCCCACCTTACCTTCTTGATCTGATTGCCTGGTTACCTGGCAAACACCAGACCAGCCTGGCCTAAGGCCAGTCTCTGAAAGTAGAAAAACTCTTGGAACTCATCAAAGGGAAAGGTGCAAGATTTTTGTCGCCTTACTACAAAAAAACTGCTTTGAGTATGAGTATTGACAGTAGTTATTTGAATAGTGATGGCTGTGCAATTCTGGCAAGACAATTATTGGATAAATGATTATTGCATTTTTGCAGGTGTTGTTTGAAGAGCGAGCCAAACTCTTCAGATTTATGGAGAAAGAATGGCGGGAGCGTGGCACAGGTGTCATGAAGCTGTTGCACAACCCATCTCAGAGGTCTGTCAGGGTGCTCATGAGGAGAGACCAGGTGAGTCAGGATGGAGACACATCTAGCAGAACAAGCCTTCATTGGGACAAAATTTTGATCTATGGAGAGAGAGGTTTTTTTCCTTGCAACATGGCTTAAAAAAAATTTTCCTTGGAACAAAATGTTGTCCCATTAAAGACTTGTTCTCCTACCTATTCCCTTCAATCTAATCTAGTCAGTTTAAAGTTTCATTTGTAAATGTTTAATGAGGTGATGAGGATAACAAAAAAATTAGGTAACGAAAGATTGAATGTCAGATTGGAGGGAGAGAGTATGGAGGAGGTGAATGTACTCAGATATTTAGGAATGGATGTGTCGGCAGATGGGTCTATGAAAGATGAAGTGAATCATAGAACTGATGAAGGGAAAAAGGTGAGTGGTGCACTGATGAATCTGTGGAGACAAAGAACTTTGTCCATGGAAGCAAAGAGGGGAATGTATGAGAGAGTAGTTATACCAATGCTCTTATTTGGGTGCAAAGCATGGGTGGTGAATGTTACAACAAGGAGAAGGCTGGAGGCAGTGGAGATGTCGTGTCTGAGGGCAGTGTGTGGTGTGAATATAATTCAGAGAATTCGTAGTTTAGAAATTAGGAGGAAGTGCGGGATTACCAAAATTATTATAAAGAGGGCTGAGGAGGGGTTGTTGAGGCGGTTCGGCCGTGTAGAGAGGAAGCAACAAAATAGAATGATTTCGAGTGTATAAATCTGTAGTGGAGGGAAGGCAGGGTAGAGGTCGGCCTAGGAAAGGTTGGAGGGAGGGGGTAAAAGAAGTTTTATGTGCAAGGGGCCTGGACATGCAGCAGGCCTGTGTGAGCGTGTTAGATAGGAGTGAATGGAGATGAATGATTTTAGGACCTGACGAGCTGTTGGAGTGTGAGCAGGATAATATTTTGTGAAGGGATTCAGGGAAACCAGTTAGCTGGACTTCGAGTCCTGGAGGTGGGAAGTACAATGCCTGCACTTTAAAGGAGGGGTTTGGGATATTGGCTGTTTGGAGGGACATCTAAACTGTCATATCTGGGAACCTCTGCAAAGACAGTGATTATGTGTGAATGATGCTGAAATTGTTTTGGGTGGCCCTGCCTTGGTGGGAGACAGCTGACATGTTAAAAAAAAAAAAAAAAATTGTCCACAGACACAGCATCTCCACTGCCTCCAGCCTCCTCGTCACTGCAACATTCACAACCCATGTAAGAGTGTTGGTACCACTATACTCTCATAAATTCTCCTTTTTGCCTCCATGGTTAATGTTCTGTCTCCACAGATGCCTCAATGCATCACTCACCTTTTTCACCCCCTCATCTTTCATAGACCCATCTGCAGACAAGTCTACTCCCAGATATCTGAACACATTCACTTCCTCCATACTCCCTCCTTCCAATCTAATATCCAATCTTTCATTACCTCAATCTTTTGTTTCCCTCCATCACCTTACTCTTTCCTGTATTCACTTTCAATTTCCTTTTTTTTTTTACATACCCCACCAACCTTTGCAACTTCTCTTCAGAATCTCCCTAAAGCAGTGTCATCAGCAAAAGGCACCTGACAAGTCTCACTTTGTATTAGATTCTATACATTTTAATCCTGCCTCTTCCCCAACACACTAGTACATACAATTACTACTAATTGTATGTCCCTAATGGCCAGACACAAGTTTAAAATGTTAGTGTGAGCATACACACAGTTAAAGCCAGTAAACTTTTCATGGATTCACATTTCCAGACACACAAGATTTGTGCCAACCACCTGGTGACAGCCAATATTGATCTGCAGCCCATGAAAAACAACGATAAAGTCTGGATATGGGCCGCTCAGGTATGTTGATTCTTCATTATTAACTTATATAACATATATATAACGTATTAACAGAAGGAAGATGAAAAACGTATTTGACTTGTGGTGGCATAAGAAATTGGATAAGAGAAATTTCATACATGTATTAATGTTGGTAGAATTACCGACAATTTGTTAGGTAAAAGGACAAAGCTCTTGGAGAGCGAAACGTTGCCACAGTAAAATGTCACATTAGTTGAAGTTGTCCTTTTACCTTCATACATGTAGTCAATCTTGTGAAAATATTGATGACAAGCAGTGAAATGTATGCAGGCCACAAGTGTGGTATCATGGTAAATGTAGGGAAGAAAATTGTAAATGAAATAAATTTGTTCTCAACAATCAGGTGTGTGGTACATTGCAGTCAAACTGGTGTTCCATTAGCTTGTTCTTTAGTGTATTAAGCCAGTCTTACTGTCCAATGCAATCTTGTGTTAGGGATATTAGTGAAATTTGGTGGGGTTATGTATAACTGATCATGTCAAACATTCTGATATACAGTATACCAATTCACAGGACTTTGCTGATGAGGAAATTCGCATGGAAAAGTTCTGCTGCCGATTCAAGACTGTAGAAATTGCTAACTGTTTCAAAGAGGCCTTTTTAAAGGCCAGAGTTATTGCTAAGGAAAATGAGGATAATCAAGTGCAACAGGTATGTTTTTACATTATGGTTACACGTGCAAAATCTTGCTGAATACACATGTTCTTAGAGAAAGTGGAATGAAAGTGGAATATTCTTGAATGGGCAAAGTGAAAGGGTTGAAAACTTAATATAATGTGGTCATCCTGTGAGTAGAAAGATGACAGATAAATTAGTTTGTAGTGGAAATAAGCTTTCCAGTATTTGAGTAACATGAATAAAATAGAATGGATCAAAGTAGAATGACTTGGAGAGAGTATAAATCTGTAGGGAAAGGAAGGCGGGGTAGGAGTCGTCCTCGAAAAGGTTGGAGGGAGGGGGTAAAGGAGGTTTTTGGGCGAAGAGCTTGGACTTCCAGCAAGCATGTGTGAGCGTGTTAGATAGGAGTGAATGGAGACGAATGGTTTTTGGGACCTGATGAGCTGTTGGAGTGTGAGCAGGGTAACATTTTGTGAAGGGATTCAGGGAAACCAGTTAATTGATTTAGTTGGACTTGAGTCCTGGAAATGGGAAGTACAATGCCTGCACTTTAAAGGAGGGGTCTGGGATAGTGACAGCTGGGAGGGACTATTCTCAACTGTCGTATCTGAGCGCCTCTGCAAAGACAGTGATTATGTATGAGTGTGGTGAAAGTGTTGAATAATGATGAAAGTATTTTCTTTTTTGGGGATTTTCTTTCTTTTTGGGTCACCCTGCCTCGGTGGGAGACGGCCGACTTGTTGAAAAAAAAAATAGTTCAGCTTATGTTCTGGAAGTGGAAAGTACACTGCTTGTACTCTGAAGGATTGAAGATGTTGCAATTCTGAAGGTGGTAAGTACAGTGCCTGCACTCTGGAGAATGGGCGGGAATGTTGCTGTTGAGAGGGTTAGTTGTATTGTGATATATGTGCGCATATGGTAAGACAGCTATTGAACAAGTGTTGAATGTTTCTTTGGGTCACCCTATATATGTGAGGAGTGGCTGATGTAGATATTTTACCAATGAAAAATAATAAAATGGATTATTTCTTAATGTTTTAACCCTTTACCAGGCCTCTAAATGTCAGGTGCTTAAGTAAATAATTCATTCTTATTGATCCTGAACATAGTATCTTAATTTGGCCCTCTCACCTTGCAAAACTTAATTACACTGAAGTATTTTGCAAAAGAATGGGAAGTATAAATTTGAAACTGAAAGGCCTATACGTGTTAAAAAAATATTGAAGTAATAGTGGTTTATTAAATGGACATTGGAGAAAATGTGGTTGAAAATTATTTAGACGTGTATGAATTTTAACGTCTAAAACTGTTATGTGATGGATAACAAGATTTTTTGTTTTACTTAAGGATGTAAATGGTATACCTAACGAACCAAGTGATCAGACTGCAGCAGCAGTGGTGTCCATGGTAGCATCAACCAAACCAACATCACTAGCAGAAATGTTCAACCTGCCACCAGGATCTTGGACCTGTCAGACTTGCCTAGTGTCCAACACACATGATAAAATAGTGTGCCCAGCTTGTGAAACACCCCATCCCAATGCTCCTAAAACAGAGGAACCAACATCTGAATCCAAAACACCATTTGGTAAGCTGTCATCTAATTTATTTTCCATTTAATGAATAATTAGTGGAATGTATGTTATACTAAGATAAGAGGAAGATTAAAAGTGGAAACTTTTAAACTTATCTTAAGGAAGGGCAGGTACATAAGTGGTTAACAGTTAGGCTAGGGTTTAGGACCTTCTAAAGAAAGCACTGTTTTCACTTATGCATGATCTTCAAATGTTATGCAAAATACTTAACAAGTTTTTTTTTTTTTTTTTTTTTTTCTGCTCTAGACCATAAGTTGAGCTTCATCTTATAGACTCTACCTCTTTCTGCAAGCAGTGTACTACAATATATTACACTGCAGAAGAGAGAGAGACTACAATTATTGTAATTGTTATATTGATACCAAATAAAACTATGGAAAAGAATTTTTGTGTACAGTTCATGACTGTCCTGAACCGTGCACATGTATCCTTTTCCCCAAACTACAGTGAGCCTGGTTGACCAGGCAGGCACCAGACAAGTCTGGCCCAGGGCGGGCTCTGGGAGTAGAAAAACTCGGAACTCATCAAAGGTAAAGGTATGCATAAATGAAGATGGATAAAATATTCACTTAATGTATAATACAAACATTCCATTTTTCCTTTTATTGCTTCACATCTTTATGAAAGTTTTCTATATTTTTCAGCTTCATTTAAGTTTTCCCCATCAAGTAAGAATGAAGGTGGTACACCGTTGCCTGGTAGCTTCAAGTTTGTTGGAGCACCACCCTTGTCATTGACTGTCAAGAGTACTCCAACTACTGCTACATCTACAACATGTAAGTTAAGAATAATTACCTGTTTGCATTTACAGAAGAAATGAGCTCCAGCTCTTGGTCACATTTAGCCTTCAATGGACTGAAGTGAATACAGCCTCTCCTCATTTAGCGACGTAGTTGTTTACTGACACCTCGGACTTACGATGGGCTCTCTGACCAGTATTTATACCTAAATAATGTATATTAGAGCTGATTTCCTCTATTCTTTTTATTTCCATGTACAGTTCACAACTGTGTAAACATTTAAAAATATACCAGAAATGTTATAAATGGTGCAAAGGTGACATTAAAACAGTATTAAAGATGGTTGACACAAACCCAGTATATCATTATAGTATGCTGCTCACTTAGTGACGAATTCATTTAACGACATGGTCTTAGGAACGGAACTCAGTCGTTAAGTGAGGAGAGGCTGTATTTTTAAATTTACTTTTTGTTAGATATTAGCTACCTTTGTCAGACATCCTGATGTACAAAATTATATAGTTTTTTACTAATGCACTGGTGGATTTAAAGTTTTTTTTTATATAACACCAGTCTCCGAATGAGGTATGTCACATAAATCAGAAACAGCACTGGTCCTAATACTGATCATTGTGGTACACCATTTGTTAATCTTCCTCATTTTGACATCTCTTCCTAGACAATCACTTTGCTTCCTTCCCTAAGGTCCTCCTTGTTTCACTGGAGTATGTTCCCAGTTATTCCTGCCTCCTTTTAAAGATTTTCATTCCTGCCTGGAATACCCACTACTCTACCTGTATAACCTGCATTGACAAGAATTTAATTGAAACTATTAACATATAAAGCTATTAAATTTAATGAACCCAAGTATATTTCTGATATGCTTGAACCTTTTATACTGACTTCTGGAATGTTTCTACAAATTACTGTGAACCCTTCCAGACTGATCAAGCATTGGGCTGTTGGGGACATCATTGGCAGAAAGTGCCTTTCCTTGTGTAGCTAGCAGACTATATATCAGGTTGCTGTATCTGGATTACGAAAATCTTCCCACCACCTTCCCTTCCCTCTTCCTCAGTGGCTGTCTCCTGCCAAGTTCAGATGACCCAAAGATAACATTCACCAACCTTCATTCAATTATCATTTTTCCAGAAGTGTTTTGATAATACACAATCAAATTGTCAGACTACAACATCCTCGCCCCTCCTTCAGAGTGCAGGCACAATTATTATCAATTATTCTTGTTAGTACTCTGAAGGGAAAAGTTATATTAGTATTATTCATATCAGGAGCAATCTTTTTTTTTTTTTTTTTTACAACACATCCGTTTCCCATCGAGGTCGGTTGTTGACAAATTTACCCTGGCTCTACTTACACTAGCTTACAGTAGTTAACTATAACTATTGTTACAGAAAGAAGGTGTATGCTGTATAAAAGTCATATAAGGTTACAACTTCGTTTTAAATTCTGAATTGATTTGGCTGATAATTTTTGTATACTTTTTCAGTTGGATTCAAGTTTGGACTTAGTATCACCTCTACAACCTGCACTACTCCTTCAGCCAGTGTTGTGGCTACTACCACTCCAACCACAGTAGTTTCCATTGCACCAGCCTCCACTGCCACCTCCTTACCCACATTGACCACATCTGATACTTCAAAGGAAGGTGGAAAGCAGACTTTCCATGGCTTCACTTTCACCACCACCCCTTCCTTCAAACCAGAGAAAGCAGAGGAGGATCAGCAAAAGCCCCAAGAGGATGAGGACACAAAGAAAGAGGAGGAAAAGAAGAAATCAATTTTTGCTGGGTTTTCATTTGGATCGAGTGCAGTTAATTCTGCAAGTACAGGTTTCGCCTTCAGTACATCTAAAGTGGATACCAAGAAGGAAGAAGATAAAACTAGTAAGTGATAAGAAATTGCATTAAACTCCAATAACCTTCAAAACATGTGGTTAAATATAATGTATTACTACTTTCACTGATTTACATTACATAGCATTTGCATATATTAAATTTTAGTATCCCTTCATTTGTTCAATTTATCAGTCTTATAGAAATTGTCATTTTCATACCTTGCTTTGCATAGGGTCTTTGCACCATTCTAATGTATGTATTTAGATTATTCCTTCTGGCAAGTCACTTGTATAAATTAAAATTCTTAGTACACATTATATATTTGAAAACTTATGTTCTAGTGTTTCATAACTGAAAGTGGAGAAACAAAAATAACTGATTTTATTTAATACATCTGCTATCTCCCACCATGGTAGGGTGACCCAAAGAAAAGGAAACTTTCACTGTCATTCAATCACTCTTATTTCTTCTTATATTCAAATTGAAGATTTATATCCATTGTATGTTGTCCATTTGAGCCTTATGTTATTTAATCCCATATATATATATTTTTTTTTTTTTGTAGATGTAACATCAAGTACTGGAAGCCTATTTGGCAATACAGCATCTGGAACCATGCTGTCCTTCGCAAGTCTGGCCAACACCACCTCGTCACCATCTAGTTTATTCACTACGAAGAAAACAGATGCAGTAAGTTGCATATCAGCACTTCACTACTACTTGTACATTAGTGCTTGAAGATATTTATCCTTACTGGTTTTGTTACTGAATCTGGTACTCTATGGAGGCAAAAAAAGCGTATGTATCATGGTATAATGGTATGAGCTCTTATATGAATACTAGGCATGGACTGTAAATGTTACGGCAAAGATGAGGCTGGAGGTAACAAACGTCAGGTTTGAGAGTAATGTGTGGGGACTATTGTGCAGAAAATTTTGAGTATAGAAATTAGAAGACTGTAGAGGCACTACAGGCATTCAGAGAGGCTGGGGTGTTCCTGAGGGGGTTTTGGGCATTTAAAGAGGATGGAGCAAGATGATGGTTTTTGATCCAGGGTGGAAGAAAGGATAGGGGTCATTCAAGGAACAGTTGGAAATAGGGGTAAAAAGAGATTCTAAGGGCTAGGGGCTTGATTATCCAGCAGGCTTGTGCAAGTGTGTTAAATCAGAGTGATTGGAGAAAAGTGGTGTTTAATGGAAATGCTGTTAGTGTGAGCAAGGTAAGATTATGAATGATTTCAGGGAAAACCTCTTAGTCACACTTTAGTCCTGGAGGTGGGAAGAGCAGTGCCTGCACACTGAAGGAGAGCTAGGGAAGTTAGTCAGTCAGGTGACTTGTGATGTTGGCACTTAGCATGACAATGAGTATTTTTTGGGATTTCCCTACCTTAGTGGGAATAGACAATTCCCATAGCATGTTTGCTTTTTACTCCTGCAGATGGTACCAAAGGCAGTATTTGGTAGTTCCCCTCCAGGACTCAAGTTACCATCAAAGGATTACAGCGAAGACAAGGTAGAAGAGTACGAACCCCAAGTGGACTTCCAGCCGGTGATTCCCATGCCTGATCTGGTAGAGATAAAGACAGGTACGATGCTGTCCCTCTCCCTTCCTTTCCCTATCCCTGGCCCTCTTTCCTCCTTTTGCTTGCCTTCATCTTCTCCCCTTAATTTCTTACCCTCTCCCCCTCCATTTGCCTCTCTTCTTTTATTCTCTTTTCCCTCCCCTCTCCCTCTATTCTCCTTTCCTCCTCCCCCTTTGCCTCTTTCTCTCTATTTCTTTGCTCTTCTTACCTTTCTTCCCCCCCTCTTCCTTTCCTTTCCCCTCTCCCTGTCATATCCCCTTTCTTTTCTTCCCTACTTTTCTCCTCTGCTCCTCCCTCTTCTATATTCTCCTCTCCCTTTCTTGTTTTCCCTTTCACTCTTTCTCCTCTCCCTTCACTGCTCCTCCCCCTTTGCTCTTCCCTCTCATTCCTATCCTCTCTTGATTCCTCCCTCCTTTCTATACCCTTTTCACTACTCCCCTTCTCATTCTAAATCCATACTGTTTCTGCAATCATGTTTTGTCTTTTTAGTCAATTTTACTATAAAAGAAATCTGCCTTGTACTCATCAGGCTTAATTCCTAATAATTTTTCTTTCTGGTTCCAGTCCTCTTTTATAAGGAAACATTGTAAGCTCTGCCAGTGCTTGAATACCACCAGCCATTCATTTCCTTTATACACACTTTCTTTATTTTTTTCTATTTTATCATAAGTCTCCCACAAAGTGACAAAAAAAAAAATTTACCATCATTCATTCCCTAGCTGTTTTGCTACAAGTGAGTTTCATTGCAGGCACTGCACTAATGCCCTTCCCACCTCTAGGACTCTAGTCTGGCCAACTGACTTAATATGAAATATAATTCCATTCATAGTTGCTGCTTTTCCATCCTCTAGCTTCCTTACTGCTTCAATAGATAAATAGGTCATTTTCTACTTTGCCCTAAACTTGAAATTTCGGCATATTTCATTTAACACGGGGGTTGCCTTGCATGCCTTTGTTATAGCACGATTGAAGAATTGTGGCATATTTTTGTTCAACACTGTAAAATTAGTTTACCATGGTTGCGGGAGGGGAAAAAGAATTTTTGAACGTACAGTCGCCCGCCGAGCGGGATGGTCTGTGGGTTACACCATTGAGTCAACGGGGGAGTCTATCCCTCACTATCCTAGGTTATCCCAGCCCACCCTAGCCTATCCCACACTATTCTAGGCTATCCCAGCCTATCCTACATTATCCTAGGCTATCCCAGCCTATCCTACATTATCCCAGGCTACCCTAGCCTATCCCACACTATCCTAGGCAATCCCAGCCTATTTCACACTAACCTAGTCTATCCCACAGTATCTTAGGCTATCCTAGTCTATCCCACAGTATCCTAGGCTATCCTAGTCTATCCCACAGTATCCTAGGCTATCCTAGTCTATCCCACAGTATCCTAGGCTATCCTAGTCTATCCCACTATCCTAGGCTATCCCAGCCTATCTTAGCCTATCCCACACTATCATAGGGTATCCTAGCCTATCCCACACTATCCTAGGCTATCCCAGCCTATCCTACATTATCCTAGGCTACCCTAGCCTATCCCCCACTATCCTAGGCAATCCCAGCCTATCCTACATTATCCTAGGCTACCCTAGCCTATCCCCCACTATCCTAGGCTATCCCACAGTATCCTAGGCTATCCTAGTCTATCCCACTATCCTAGCCTATCCTAGCATATCCCACACTATCCTAGCATATCCCACACTATCCTAGGCTATCCCACACTATCTTATCCAACCAACAACCATCCACCTCATCCCAGTAGGGCCACACCATCCATATCCACTCTTCACAAACATCCACAAACACCATTACCCACAATTTAAGGTAAGAAATACTATTATTTCTATTGCATTTGAAGTCTTAAGCAGTAATATATCACAACAATGCACTACAATTACATATTCACTTTTATTTTTTAAGATCTGGAGGTCTAAAAAAAAGTTAGTTTGGCTTTTTGGGGGCTCCCGGGAATGTAACTCTACCCCCCCCACAATGTTTTAAGTTTGTCTAACACGGTTTTGATTAACACGGTGTTTTCAGGAATGTAACTACTGTGATAAATGACGGTCTACTGTATATTAAAAATATTTCAATATTGTATGGCAACACTCTAACATGTTTGTGTTTGTCCTTTACAGTGGTACCCTGAGTTTCAAACTTTCTTCGTTCCAGAAGGCTGTTCAAGTGCCGTTACCAAAAGAATCTGTTCCCATAAGGAATAATGTAAATTAGATTAGTCCATTTCAGACCCCCAAAAATACGCTTACAAAAGCACTTAAAATAATACACTTACATAATTTGTTGAGTTGGGAGCAGTTCGAAACTCTGGGTACCACTGTATTTTGGTTTCATCATTATTTTATTTTTTCTTTACTTTTTTTACAATGTTTTTTCTTGCATTAATTTTGCATTTCTAATTTTTTTTTCTCTCAAAAAGGTGAGGAAGAGGAAGAGAAATTATTCTGTGAACGAGCGAAGTTGTTCAGATACGAAAAAGAGTCAAAGGAGTGGAAAGAACGAGGTGTTGGAGAACTCAAGATCCTGAAGAATAATTTGTCAGGGAAGGTTAGTATAAAACTAAAAGGTGAACAATGTGAATTGCTCATTAGTCTTTTTTTTTTTTAATATATATATATAAACTTTAGTTGCTTCTTTTTTGGGCCACCCTGCCTTGGTGGGAGACGGCCGACTTGTTGAAAAAAATATATATATATAAACAACTTTCCGGCCATCTCCCACTGAGGCAGGGTGGCCCAAAAAAGAAGCAACTAAAGTTTTCCATCTTTTTACATTTAGTAATTTATACAGAAGGGGTTACTAGCCCCTTGCTCCTGGCATTTTAGTCACCTCTTTACAATCAGCATGACTTTTGGAGGAAGGATTCTTCTCAACTTCCCCATGGAGGTTAGTCAGTTTTGACCAGCCTTTAATGTAAAAATTTCAATCCATCCTAAATATTTTACCATGACTAGACCATCATTAAAGTTTATCAGTAAAGTGACTGATACTAATATGGAAACTTCTGGATTTTACTGTCATGTTTCTTTAGTCTTCTCATTGGTTCCCTATTTTCTGTTTGCACATTAAAACATACTTGCCTTTGTTACTATTGGTGTTAGTGTGACACAGTTGGTATAATTTAGTTACTTGACATTAGATTAACCTAAATTGTCTTAAATGTATGAAAGGTAATGGCATAAGGAGGGTAGGTTGGAATGTTTTCATGGTTAATTTGATTAATGTGAAGTAATTGCTTATTTGTAATTATAAACACCTTTTTACATAAATGATGGTGAAAGATTTTCTTTTTAGAGTTGCCCTGCCTCAGTGGGAGACAGCTCTTACTTTAAATTGACTGATGTGACTGTTTAATTCATTACACTTGAACCCAAGGAAACCTAGCCACAGGCCAGGCTTCAGGGGTAAGAACCTTCAACCCCAATCACAGATAGTCATCTTCTACTTCTTTATTATAACATATCCTGAGGTCTGTAATTTGATTAGCTCTGCAGTCTCCATTTATGTCCTGTACTAATTTTTTCTTTTTGGGTCACCCTGCCTCGGTGGGAGACGGCCGACTTGTTGAAAAAAAAAACTAATCTCTTCCTTGATTAATTTTTTATTATATTCATAGGGGAAGGTGCATCCATATGAGTCATCCACTAACTAGAAGGGTAGGGGATAATTAGGTATGATCTGAAGGGGAGGATAGCTCCAATTCCTTGTATCTAGATCCCTCACCTGTTTTGGGTACACCTCCTGAAGGGCCTTTCTTGGTAAAAAGCCTGTACTTGTCTACATTGGAACACTTTGTATGTAGTGATTGTTTACATCTATTCATTCCTCTGGGGATAAGAAATTCAACTCGTTCTTTCCTTGTAGCTCAGACACAAGGCTAAGTAAAACTACTTGGTTGCCTAACAGATTTCATCTCGGTTCCATAAACACGGACATTGGGGTACAGATGTTTATTATATATACACTGGCTACCTCATCAACTTGTGTTAGTGTGACTTGTAAATGGTCCAAGTCAGACTGAAATGTTTTTATAAGCATCTCTCTCCTATGTCTAAATTTTGTGTAATGGTAATTCATTAGGTAAAAAATTACTTCATAATTAAATATTGCTTATATTCTTCTGTTGGAAAGATGAATATGTATAAGAATGCATTACCAAAAAAATTTTGTTTTGGCAGGTACGCGTTTTGATGCGTCGTGAACAGATTCTGAAGGTGTGTGCCAATCATTTCCTGACCCCGGAGATGAAACTTGCTCCAATGGCGACATCAGATAAGGCCTGGATATGGGCTGCACATGACTTTGCTGATCAAGAAATGAAAGAAGAAAGATTTGCAGCAAGGTTCAAAACACAAGAGTCTGTGAGTAATAATCATGCAATATTATTGTCTCCTTTGTTAAATCAGTATTTAATACTTTCATACTAACTTCTTTGTTCTAACATGTTAATGTATAAATAACTAAAGTACAAAGAACACTTGTCAGTGATCAGTAATAACCCACATGGGGGGACAGGTTGATTGATCTGTATATTTCGACCGGACTTGTCTCCTGGAGATGGGAAGTACAGTGCCGGCACTCAGAAGGAGAGGTGTTAATGTTGCAGTTTTATAACTGTAGTGTAAGCACGCCTCTGGCAAGACAGTGATGGAGTGAATGATGAAAGTTTTTCTTTTTCAGGCCACCCTGCCTTGGTGGGAGACGGCTGATGTGTTAATAGAATAGATTTTGACCCCCTTCTGGGATCCTCTTCAGTAGATACACAAGTGAAAAGAGAACATAAATTTATAGTAAAAGTTGCACCTCACTGTGCGTGGGAGGATGGGTTCTCCCACTCACTTCCCTGACACTCCCTACTCCCATGCACTTCCCTGACACTCCCTACTCCCACGCACTTCCCTGACACTCCCTACTCCCACGCACTTCCCTGACACTCCCTACTCCCACGCACTTCCCTGACACTCCCTACTCCCACGCACTTCCCTGACACTCCCACGCACTTTCCTGACACTCCCTACTTCCACGCACTTCCCTGACACTCCCTACTTCCACGCACTTCCCTGACACTCCCTACTTCCACGCACTTCCCTGACACTCCCTACTTCCACGCACGTCCCTGACACTCCCTACTTCCACGCACTTCCCTGACACTCCCTACTTCCACGCACTTCCCTGACACTCCCTACTTCCACGCACTTCCCTGACACTCCCTACTTCCACGCACTTCCCCGACACTCCCTACTTCCACGCACTTCCCCGACACTCCCTACTTCCACGCACTTCCCGACACTCCCTACTTCCACGCACTTCCCGACACTCCCTACTTCCACGCACTTCCCGACACTCCCTACTTCCACGCACTTCCCGACACTCCCTACTTCCACGCACTTCCCGACACTCCCTACTTCCACGCACTTCCCGACACTCCCTACTTCCACGCACTTCCCGACACTCCCTACTTCCACGCACTTCCCGACACTCCCTACTTCCACGCACTTCCCGACACTCCCTACTTCCACGCACTTCCCCGACACTCCCTACTTCCACGCACTTCCCCGACACTCCCTACTTCCACGCACTTCCCCGACACTCCCTACTTCCACGCACTTCCCCGACACTCCCTACTTCCACGCACTTCCCCGACACTCCCTACTTCCACGCACTTCCCGACACTCCCTACTTCCACGCACCGACACTCTATTCCACGCACTTCCGACACTCCCTACTTCCACGCACTTCCCGACACTCCCTACTTCCACGCACTTCCCTGACACTCCCTACTTCCACGCACTTCCCTGACACTCCCTACTTCCACGCACTTCCCTGACACTCCCTACTTCCACGCACTTCCCTGACACTCCCACGTACGGTCAGAGGTGCAACTTTTACTATAAATTCGCGTTCTTTTGTCACTTGTGTATCTGCTGAAGAGGACCCCAGAAGGAAGTCGAAATATACAGATCAATTAACCTCCTGTGTTTGTCTCCAAGTGGGTTATTATTGAGCATGTTAATGTGTATTTACCTAGAAGTGTTTGTTGAGCTCCACCTCCTGGTCCCATCACCTGCTATCTAAATTCCGATATTTGTTTGATAAAATAAAACTTGTTCAATATAAACGTCTGTATTATTACTTGTTGATTTTCAAAGCATCAGTAGTAATGCTGACTAAAATTTGTGATATTTATTAAAAAAAGTCCTTGGTTTTTGTACACATTAATAATTCTCATTGTTTTTATTTCCTTAGGCACTTGCTTTTAAGGAGGCATTTGAAAAAGCCCAGCAGTCCCTGAGTATCTCATCAATATCAGAACCAATACCAAGTGCTCCAGCATCTACATCACAGGAGGCAGTCACTTCTACAACTACATCCCTGGCAGCCATGTTCAAACCAGCTGCTGGATCATGGGAATGTCAGACATGTTTGGTGCGTAACAATGCAACAGAGAACATCTGCGTTTCATGTAGTGCACGCAAGCCTGGTTATGAAGCACCCAAGGAAAATATAACTAAATTTAACTTTACAATTATGACAGAAGAAAGTCAGAAAAACTTGGTTGATTCTCAAGAGAAGATCAATGATACAAAGCAGTCTCTAGCTGGAATGTTTAAACCACCAGCTGGATCATGGGAGTGCAACAGCTGTTTAGTTCGCAATAAAGAAACATCCACTAAATGTGTTGCCTGTGGATCTAATGGTCCTGCCGCTCTTGTTGAAAATAAACCAACGTTTTCCTTTGGCATAAAGAAAAGTGATGGAGTAGCCCCAACTGCAGTGTCAGCCAGTGGTGGATTTGGTTTTGGCATCACAGAGAGCAAACCAGCTTTCTCTTTTGGCATTCCACAGAATACGAGCTTAACATCAACTGCAGCTTCTCAGTCAGCATTTACATTTGGTGCCCAAAACACATCCACCCAAGAGAGCACAACCACATCACAAAGCAAACCTGCATTTTCATTTGGAACTTCAAGTAACCTGTCAAATAAGCCATTTAGTTTCACCTGGCAACCAATAACAACAGCAGCAAGTGTAGACTCGTCCACTTCCTCTTCTTCAGCCACCTCCTCTACCTTTTCATCTACTTTCTCCTCATCTTTGCCTGTGGCAATACCAAAAGAGTCTCTTGAAAAACCTTCTACTCCAACAAAGGATGAAAAGTCTGGATTTGTTTTTGGTAGCCCAGGAAAATATGAGTTCTCCTTTGCTGGAATTAAAGCCAAATCTCCACGATCTAGAGATATAAGTTTGTGTGAATCTGAAGATGGTGTTGTGGAAGAGGATGACGGAGATCATCTATATTTTGAGGCAAGTTAGGTTAACTTTGTTAAAATTGTTTACATGGCAATTATCTAATAAAATTGAAGTTTTAAGATCAAAGTGAATATAGGTCCTTAGTGCATTTATATTAATGAAACATGGTCTGTGTTCAAACATGAACAGTGTTTACAAAATTAATGACTGCCACTCTGCAAATAATTTTAATGTGCATTTGTTTTAATGGGTATCAATGATACTTTTCTCCATTGTTGCAGCCAGTTGTGCCCCTGCCGGAGAAAGTGGAGGTGGTGACAGGCGAAGAAGAAGAAGATATTCTGTATGCTCACCGCGCTAAACTGTTCCGCCTGGTCTGTGGAGAATGGAAGGAGAGGGGTCTTGGGGATATAAAGATCCTCAGCCATAAACAGGTACACATTTCAATGCTTATACAGGTGCTTCTCGACTTATGATGGAGTTACGTTCCAATGAACCCATAGCAAGTCAAATATTAATGTGATAAATAAATGTCACTGAATAGGTAAATAAATAGCTAAATGCCAGTATTGAAAAGTAAGTAAATGAATACAAGTTTATCCTATCAATACGTGTACAGTACTGAATGTGCATCACTGTTGCACCATCGTAAAGTTGAAATACCGTAAAGTGAGGAGTGTCTGTACTGTATTGAGCTTAATTTTCTTGAATACCTTAAGTTTGTTGTAATTTTATTTTACTTGTCTCAGACATTACCTTGAAGATCTCGCTTTCTTTCAGGCTTGTAAGATAAGACTTCTGATGCGACGAGAACAGGTTCACAAGATCTGTCTGAATCACTGCTTGACTAAAGACATGGAGTTCCGCAAGAAAGATGACAAAACTTTCTATTGGGCAGCATTAGATTATTCAGAAAGTAGTCCTCAGAATGAAACATTTGCCATTCGCTTTAAAACTCCTGAGATTGCTTCAGACTTTATTAATGCCATTGATGGTGCCAAGGTAAGTTTTTTATTTTTTTAATATTTTGATCAGATGTTATAATACATACTCCTTGTCCAGTGGTTTTTATAGGTTGAAGTCAGACATGACGGCATACATGAATTAGCTATCTCATTCTTCTGAAAATTTTAAGTCTTAATTTTTGGACAGGGAACCATTTTAGTGCATACTTATTTGTACCTGTCATTATAGGATCATTAACAAATTGACTCCTAATGACTGTTGTCATCCACTTCATTAACTGTCTTGCCAGAAGTGTGCAGAAATTAGGATATAAATGACCATTTGAACTATGACATCCCCACCTTTCTGAGTGCTGGTGCTATACTTTCCTCCAGGACTCAAGTCCTGCTAACCACTACATGAATCCCTTCACAAAGACTCACGAAATTGTAATAACACTATAGCAAACCACTCATGACTTCATGGGATCTAACCCCCACGCGTACTGTGGTTTATTCCCCTCGTAGATGTTACCTTGTTCACACCAACAGCACATAAAGCCACTTGCCTCTACCCCAGTCTAGCATGATTTCACAAGCCTGCTGGATGCTCATGCCTCTAGCACTCAAAATTTTTCTAACCCTCTCCCTCCAGCTCTTTCTGAGATGATTCCTAGCCTTCCTTCTATCCCAAATTTATGCACCATCTTAGTCATCCTATTCTGTTCCCTCTTCTAAATATCCATATCACCTCAACCCCTCCGACTTGTACCATTCGAAACCTCGCATCTTCTAATTTATATGGTCAGAATTCTTTACGCAATCTTCACTCCACAAATCACCCTCAAACTTGACATCCCCACTTCCTCCAGCCTCCTCCTGGCTGCAGTTCTTAAAGCTCTTACCTCACCCATATAACAGTGTGAGTATCATCATACTCTGGTACATTCCATTTTTGCCTCCATAGTTTTTTCTCTACAAATTCCTTACCACCACCCAACTTTTTACCCCCTCGGCTTTTGTAGATGCATCTGCCGATAAGTCCAAGGAATACCCGAGTACATTAGTCTCTTTGTGCAGATAGGTTTTCAGTTCTGCCTAATGTATTATATACTAGTGCCACATCCCGAATTATATTTGGGCCACATCTTCTATTTGAATTTTTGCCTAATATGTGGTACATATTTAGGAAATGAGAAGGGATGTAAGAAGGGTGTTTTAGGTAGAGTAACATGCATAACAGTATTAAGCAAATTAGTTAGCCAAACTTTCATTCTGGAGGTTGAAGTACAGCCCCTGCACTCAACCATCTTGTTCTTATTCAGGTTGCTTCATTTAATTAAGCAATTACTAGAACAAATATGTACAGTATTTTAAAAAAAGTAGAAATTATTATTTAGTGATTGTAATGGAATTACTTCTCTAACTCTCCCCTTCCTTCTTTCCTTCCTTTCTTCCTCTCAACCCCTCCTTTCTATAGCTGTTGTAATTACTATTAGAAGAGGGTGGGTATGATTTATAGTACTCTATACTAGACTTAACCCACATTACAAAGAGATGTCAAAAATATTTTTGATCTTGCTAGAGACCCATATCAGTAAAAGGTTAACTTGATACTATTCTGTGTATTCCTTTTATTTTTTAGGTAAAATTGGGTGGAACACCTTCAGCACAGCAGACTGCCATCACATCAACTCCAGTAAAACAAGATCAGGAGAATAGTGGTGAAGAAAATTTGCCTGAAACTTTGGAAATGCCTAAAGCTTTACCATCATCAACTGATTCACATCCTTCCTCCACTTCTGTTGTAGCTCCAGCTGATTCTACCACTCCAGTTACCACCCATGCAAAGCCAGCTGGGGCTCTGTTTGGCAGTGCCATGCCTGGACAATCAATTTTTGGGGGTAAGTATAGCTTTGCTACTTGCATAATTTAAGACGAGGCAATTCCTTTAATACCAAAGAAAGAGGAATTGATCATGTAGTTAAATAGGTATTAATTACCTGTTTTATAATTTCGAGTTTTAGGGAAGAAAACTCGAATCTTTGTCCCATCATTGTGATCAGTTAGTTCATTCCATTACTTAAAATAATGTTTTCTTTTATACCTTTAGCTTATTTGTGTTAGTAATTCCTAACTTGTTCTTGATTCTTTCCTGGTAATCCATATTTTCTTATCTATACCCTTAGATCCCTTTAAGGTACCTTAATGCTGGTGAGGGGGCTTTTGACCCAATGAAGTGGACTTACCCTCAACTTCCATGGATTGAAACTAGAGGTGTCCCATTTACCAGGTGCTATATGATCCCTGTGGGTTTAGCACTTTTCACTAATTAAAATAAAAAAGTATGCCCTTAAATTATGTATACAGTGGTACCCCGACTTACGATATTTTTTCATTCCAGAATGCTGTTCAAGTGCCATTACCAAACGAATTTATCTCCATAAGAAATGATGTAAAATAGACTAGTCCTTTTAGACCCCCAAAATTACACTTACAAAAGCATTTAAAAAAATAAACTTACATAAAAGGGCGAGTTTGGGGACCATCGTAAGTCGGGGTACCACTGTATTAGGATCATTATTTTTTTTTTATTCCAGAGACTCCAGGCTCAAGTCTCTTATTTGTAAATAACATATTTCCCTCATCTCGGGGCTCATACTTGTGACCAGTTTTGAGGGGGTTTCCATCCTATCCTAACCTATATAGATTGCTGTTAGTGGCCTGCTGGCCTATATAGTCTAAGGCCTGGTTGATTGGGACTTGTATCAAACAACACTGAAGAACAGAAAAACCAGGGAAGACATAATATACATAAAAATACTTGGAGGTATTGATAAGGTAGACAAGGATAGGCTTGGAGTCATGAAACAGGTACCTTGTGGCTGTGTAGAAGGTAAAGCTATAGATAAGCCAGAGGAATGTCAGGAAGTATTTCTTTACTCTTAGGATCATTGGGAAGCAGAATGACCTTGAAGTGATGGAAGCATACTCCATACATAGTTTTAAAAGCAGGTATAATAGGGCCCATGAGACTATGAGGGCAAGAATCTGGTGAGTTGAGAGAAGGGGCCAGAAGATAACATACTTCCCTTGCAACCCCATAAAGGGGTCGAATCTCAGCTCCTGGCCCAGCTTCTCAACTTGCCGCTTGCCAGATTCATTTCACTTTGTTCTCATGGGACCTGTTGTACCTGCTTTTAGAAATATGTATGGAACCTGCCTCCACATGAAGGTCATTCGATTTCTTGACCAACCTGAGATGGAAGAAGTGAATCTAATTTTTCATTACTAACATTCACATCCTTAGTCATATCCTCCACCAACTCCCCCTAGCATGTGCTCAGCAATGTCTGCAAAGCAAAAGGTGTAACATGCACAGAGTACCTGAGTTACTGGGCGAGGGTTGCACCCAAGTGCTGCATAAAAAGTCCAGATTAGGCCATTACGTCACATAAGAGCTTGTCAGTTGTGAATGGCTCTCCTACATTTGAGAGCTCAGTTGTGCTGCAGACTTTAATCTGTGTTCTTCTAATGGTAGGACTGGGGTAATGGTTATTCCTAGTCTTTGAACTGTTTTGTCAATATCTCAATTGGTGTAGTATTGTCTTTCCTTTTGCAGATTGTAAAAGAAGAGTAGTGCCTTGTCATTAATGAAGATCTCCAGATCTGATCAACTTGAATAATTTATTCTCTTTCCTTGTATCAAATTTTAATACTCACCTCCCATTCCCTACCCTTCCTTTCCCACCTGTTGACCTTTTTTTATTTACTCAGTTATATTTTCTGTAATTTTTTAAATAAAAGGTTGATGAGTAGGCTTCAGGATGTACATGTTTATAGAGGGGCAACGGATATATCAGATCATTATTTGGTTGTAGCTACAGTTAGAGTAAAAGGTAGATGGGACAAAAAGAAAATGGCAACAGCAAGTAAGAGAGAGGTAAAAGTGTATAAACTAAGGGAGGAGGAAGTTAGGGTGAGATATAAGCAACTATTGGCAGAAAGGTGGGCTAGTGCAAGTAGGAGTAGTGGGGGGGTTGAAGAGAGTTGGGATAGTTTTAAAAATGCAGTATTAGAATGTGGGGCAGAAGTTTGTGGCTATAGGAGGGTGGGTGCAGGAGGAAAGAGGAGTGAGTGGTGGAATGAAGAAGTAAAGGGTGTGATAAAAGAGAAAAAGGTAGCTTATGAGAGGTTTTTACAAAACAGAAGTGTTAATAGAAGAGCAGAGTATATGGAGAGTAAAAGAAAGGTGAAGAGTGTGGTGAGAGAGTGCAAAAGAAGAGCGGATGAAAGAATGGGAGAGGCTCTGTCAAGAAATTTTGCTGAAAACAAGAAAAATTTTTGGAGCGAGATAAACAAGGTAAGAAAGCCTAGGGAACGAATGGATTTGTCAGTTAAAAACAGAGTAGGGGAGTTAGTAGATGGGGAGCTGGAGGTATTGGGTAGATGGCGGAATATTTTGAGGAACTTTTAAATGTCGATGAAAAAGGGAGGCGGTAATTTCATGTACTGGCCAGGGAGGTACAACATCGTTTAGGAGTGAAGAAGAGCAGGATGTGAGTGTGGGGGAGGTGCGTGAGGCATTACGTAGAATGAAAGGGGGTAAAGCAGCTGGAATTGACGGAATCATGACAGAAATGTTAAAAGCAGGGGGGGATATAGTGCTGGAGTGATGGGTATTTTTGTTTAATGTATGAAAGAGGGGAAGGTACCTAGGGATTGGCAGAGAGCATGTATAGTTCCTTTATATAAAGGGAAGGGGGATAAAAGAGAGTGTAAAAATTATAGGGAATAAGTTTACTGAGTATACCAGGTAAAGTGTATGGCAGGGTTATTATTGAAAGAATTAGAGGTAAGACAGAGAGTAGGATTGCAGATGAGCAAGGAGGCTTTAGAGTGGGTAGGGGATGTGTAGATCAAGTGTTTACAGTGAAGCATATATTTTTTTTTTTTTTTATTAACACATCGGCCGATTCCCACCAAGGCAGGGTGGCCCGAAAAAGAAAAACTTTCATCATCATTCACTCCATCACTGTCTTGCCAGAAGGGTGCTTTACACTACAGTTATAAAACTGCAACATTTACACCCCTCCTTCAGAGTGCCGGCAATGTACTTCCCATCTCCAGAACTCAAGTCCGGCCTGCCGGTTTCCCTGAATCCCTTCATAAATGTTACTTTGCTCACACTCCAACAGCACGTCAAGTATTAAAAACCATATGCCTCCATTCACTCCTATCAAATACGCTCCACATGCTTGCTGGAAATCCAAGCCCTCGCACACAAACTTCCTTTACCCCTCCCTCCAACCTTTCCTAGGCCGAGCTCTACGCCTTCTCCACTACAGATTTATACACTCTCGAAGTCACTCTGTCTCGTTCCATTCTCTCTACATGGAACGAGACAGAGTGACTTCGAGAGTGTATAAATCTGTAGTGGAGGGAAGGCGGGGTGTGAAGCATATATGTGAACAGTATTTAGATAAAGGTAGAGACGTTTTTATTGCATTTATGGATTTAGAAAAGGCATATGATAGAGTGGATAGGGGAGCAATGTGGCAAATGTTGCAAGTGTATGGAATAGGTAGTAAGTTACTGAAGGCTGTAAAGAGTTTTTATGAGGATAGTGAGGCTCAGGTTAGGGTGTGTAGGAGAGAGGGAGATTACTTCCCAGTAAAAGTAGGTCTTAGACAGGGATGTGTAATGTCACCATGGTTGTTTAATATATTTATAGATGGGGTTGTAAAAGAAGTAAATGCTAGGGTGTTGGGGAGAGGGGTGGGATTAAATTATGGAGAATTAAATGCAAAATGGGAGTTGACACAGTTACTTTTTGCTGATGATACTGTGCTTATGGGAGATTCTAAAGAAAAGTTGCAAAGGTTATTAGAATCTGATGATAAATGAAGTGGTGATATAGATAAGAGTAAGGTGATAAGGGTATCAAATTATTTAAATAAAGAAAAATTGGATATCACATTGGAGAGAGGGATTATGGAAGAAGTAAATGTTTTCAGATATTTGGGAGTTGACGTGTCAGCGGATGGGTTTATGAAGGATGAGGTTAACCATAGAATTGATGAAGGAAAAATGGTGAGTGGTGCATTGAGGTATCTGTGGAGACAAAAAACGTTATCCATGGAGGCAAAGAAGGGAATGTACGAAAGTATAGTGGTACCAACACTCTTATATGGGTGTGAAGCATGGGTTGCAAATGCTGCAGCGAGGAGGAGGCTGGAGGCAGTGGAGATGTCCTGTCTAAGGGCAATGTGTGGTGTAAATATTATGCAGAAAATTCGGAATGTGGAAATTAGGAGAAGGTGTGGAGTTACTAAAAGTATTTGTCAGAGGGCTGAAAAGGGGTTGTTGAGGTGGTTTGGTCATTTAGAGAGAATGGATCAAAGTAGAATGACTTGGAGAGCGTATAAATCTGTAGGGAAGGAAGGCGGGTAGGGGTCGTCCTAGAAAAAGTTGGAGGAAGGGGTAAATGAGGTTTTGTGGGTGAGGGGCTTGGACTTCCAGCAAGCATGTGTGAGCGTGTTAGATAGGAGTGAATGGAGACGAATGGTTTTTGGGACATGACGATCTGTTGGAGTGTGAGCAGGGTAACATTTTGTGAAGGGATTCAGGGAAACCAGTTAATTGATTTATTTGGACTTGAGTCCTGGAAATGGGAAGTACAATGCCTGCACTTTAAAGGAGGGGTCTGAGATAGTGACAGCTGGGAGGGACTTTTCTCAGCTGTCGTATCTGAGCTCCTCTGCAAAGACAGTGATTATGTATGAGTGTGGTGAAAGTGTTGAATGATGATGTAAGTATTTTCTTTTTGGGGATTTTCTTTCTTTTTGGGTCACCCTGCCTCGGTGGGAGACGGCCGACTTGTTGAAAAAAAAAAAAATTCTGTAATGACTTTTGGGCAATGATTCTGAAGGAATTGATATATATGGGGCCTATAGGGTTTTGTGAAAGGGATTTCTGTAATAAGGTAGTAAATTGAGTACCAAATTGGTCATGACTGAACACTAGCATGTTAAAAGCATCATATAACCAGAGTTGTAGTGCTTTGTAAATCTCGCAAGTCTGTCGATCCCTTTTTCTTCTATTTGTTTCATAACTTTACTTTCTTTGGGGTTGAACTAATGTAAATATTTATTAAACATTCCAGAAATCTTCAGGTTTTCCGAAGCCACCTCCTTTTTGTACACACTATACAGTATTTGGCATTATCCTCAAACACACTCGTGTAGATTTTTCTGTTATGTAATTAGCTATAAACTGGGCAAAACTTCTTACAGTATCATTGTGGGAACTGAGCTCAACCTTCGTTCTTGAAAACATTTGACGTTTCTCACCAAGTGCGAGTGCACATTTCCCTGCCCACCCCTTTCCAAAACCTAGACATTAGCTATCATTCACTCCCTAGCTGTCTTTTACAAGAGTGCACATCCATGAAGATCCAATGGTTCAATGAACTGCAACATTCCCAACTTACTACTGCCTCTCCTTCCACCTGCACAGTCTCATTGGGTCCTACTACCCCTAGTCTACTTTTCAGTCGGACTTGGACGTTTATTTGGTCAAAAAAAAAATATATTTGAAAATCATATACAGTTAAACACCAACAATGGATTTCCAAGATATTGAGAGGATAAATCCTAACAAGTCAAGAAGTTTATACAAGCCGAACTATTTTAAAAATAGATATTTTGAAAAAATTACCTTGTTAATTGATAAATATTTACACATGAAACAAAATGGTATACAAATTAAAAATCTTGCCCCTAACTAACTCAACAACCTGACTTTGCTAAAATTATTATAATTTAAAAGCACCCTAATCCTATCTAACCTATTCAAAAATTATCCAAATTTAGATGTAGTACTATTTAACAGCGAAATAACTGCATATTAATTTTATGTTCAAGCAGTTATTGCAGTATAATTGCAACAGTTAATTTACTCTTCCTTGTTTAGGAAAACGATGCTGGCTGAATAAGCTTAGTAAGTTTGCTCTAAAAAGTATAGTGTATGTTTGGAAGGGCACGTGAACTGTCATATTTATGTGCCTCTGGCAAGACAGTGATGGAATGAATGATGGTGAAAGTTTTTCTTTCTCGAGTTGCCTTACCTCGGTAGGAGACGGCCAGTATGATTAAAAGTTTAATGTGTACACATACACAATACAGTATACGTATAATATACCTAACAGTATGTGTATAAATGTGTACGTTCACAGTACAGTGTAAAATTTATTTCATCCATATCTCCTGGTCCTCTAAATCATGTTAGCCACATGAGTATATAATGTTAAGGAATCCTACTTCACTTTTTACACACTACCTCATTTTGAATTCATACAGGATCACCTGGCTCCATGTTTGGAGTGTCAGGAACGCCTACATCAACAATTTTGGGGGAAACCACCACATCTACATCTTCAATATTTGGGGGAAGAATAACGTCTTCATCTCCCTCAATATTTGGGGGAGCTGTATCATCATTATCATCATCAGTATTTGGAGGAACGTCAATATTTGGTGGGAGTGGCAGCAACACCGCTCCCACTTTCATTACCAATGTTTCACCGAACTTCTCGTTAAAGACACCTGCACAGCAGAGTGTACACAGTGTAACCACAGTCAGTCATGGAGCCGGGGGATCATCACGTAAGTTTGTTACGCATGTTTGTCCCCCACTCCATCCCTTTTAATTCTTCTGGTTCCTGGGATAGATTTTTGGTTATTTTCCTGCTTGCAGGGCAGCACTTTCATTTTTGTTTACGGAGTAGAAATGTATATACAGTGGACCCTCGGTTAACGAATACCCCGGAAATCGTGCAATTATGTAAGTATAATTTTGTAAGTTCTTGTGGAAGTGTATTTTTGGGGGTCTGAAATAGACTAACCTACGTGAAATTTTTCCTTAAGGGAGTAAATTCGTTCGGTAATGGCACTTGAGCAGACTTCAGGAGTGAAGTTTTTACGAAACTCGGGGGTCCACTGTACACTTATTCTGATGGTATCTTGTAAGTGATTTTCTTCATTTTGGTCATCTTGCCTAATTTTATCTTTCCCACTTTAAGTTGTACACACATTGGAAATATGTGCACCAAGTGAAGCAATTAACATTATTTTGGTTGTACTGTAAGGCTGATTTACTGATATATTTAACATACTGTATAACAAAACATTAAAAAATGTAAACACAAATTGGTAAAACACACACATTTTGTACAGAGTACTGGGGATCGAATTAGCAACCTGACATTTGCGAATCCACGGCCATACTGACAGGCCGGTGATCAAAAGTGCTCTCAGAAGCCTCAGTTGTTGGTCAACTCGCCTTCTGTCCCCAGTGTTCTTTGCACGATTTATTTTCAGACTAGTGAAATTCTCATTTCACATGAAAACAAATATCTGTAGTTCATGTAGCCAAAAGTAGCAGGATTGTTGTAGTGTGATGTAATTGTCTGTACCAAATTTGAGTTGGCAGGAAGTTGGAGCTACAGCTCTTAGTCCTCTTAGCTTTCTATTGACTGGTCCATTTGTTGTCTTCTGTTCAGTATTTATTGACAGCCTTTGGCATTTCATGATCTTGTTCTTAAAATTTAAATTTTATAGCAGAAAATTTCTTACTTTTATGAACATTTTTCAATAATTTTTTAGTCTCACAATAATGGCTTCAGTTGTTAACAATCATCCTTGTATTTAAAAAAAAGTGGTATGATGGTAAAAAAGACTTACATAATACAATAGGCATCATAAACATGCATTTGCATAAACAGAATGAGACTGCTCACTATAACTTATTATTTTAATTATATAATTCTGAGATGTCCTAGGTAGTAGGTTGGTAGACAGCAGCCGCCCAGGGAGGTACTACCGTCCTGCCAAGCGAGTGTAAAACGAAAGCCTGTATTTGTTTTACATGATGGTAGGATTGCTGGTGTCTTTTTTCTGTCTCATAAACATGCATGATTTCAGGTATGTCTTGTTACTTCTACTTACACTTAGGTCACACTACACATTCATGTACAAGCATATATATATATACACACACCCCTCTGGGTTTTCTTCTATTTTCTTACTAGTTCTTGTTCTTATTTCCTCTTATCTCCATGGGGAAGTGGAACAGAATTCTTCCTCCGTAAGCCATGCGTGTCGTAAGAGGCGATTAAAATGCCGGGAGCAAGGGGCTAGTAACCCCTTCTTCTGTGTATATTACTAATTGTAAAAGGAGAAACTTTCGTTTTTCCTTTTGGGCCACCCCGCCTTGGTGGGAAACGGCCGACGTGTTGAAAGAAGAAGAAGAATTCTGAGATGTGGCTGTGTTCCTCGCCTAAACTATCATTACATAGGATTACCTTCTTGATGCACTCAAGTCTCCTAGGCACTGATAAGGCTAACTTATGGAGGATAGAAAAGTCAGTACCCTATCACACCTTCTTAATGACACTAGATTTTGGGATAGAGGACACATTCATGGCAAAACTTACTCTAATCAAGTTTCAAAATGATGCAACAAGATCACAGTAAACAGGTGATACCACAATATCCAATATGTAAGTTTCCAAGTGTTCTCCATCAGATTTACATCTGGAGAGTTTCCAGGCCAGTCATTAAAGTTCAGAAAAATCACAATCATTTAGCTAATTCTTTGTCTCTGGCAGTATTGATGAGGGCGCCATCTTGTATACAAAAAATTTTCTTGGTACTTCTCAAATCTCGGGCAAATATTTTGCTAAAGATATACTATTTATGGGCATGCATATTAATGATGCCTACTGTAAACCTATGAATTTGAGTATTCTGGATTGTGCAATAATTAAGGTTCATGAGTTCTTGTAGGGGTAAGTTAGTCTTAAACTACATTATAGTACAGTATTTCAATTAATTCATTAGCAGTGTAAAATGTAATCTTTCATTTATAATGGGTTTGAGTACTGGAGTTAGTATAATTATAATGGGTTTGAGTACTGGAGTTAATACATTTATTTCAGTGTTTGGTGGAGCAACCTCAACATCGGTATCCACAAGGAGTTCATTTAGCTTTGGGGACAAGTTCTCCGAGTGCGAGTCCACAGGTAAGTACCCAGACAGTTCAGAGCATAGTTGTCATGATTTTAATCTAGTTGGGTTTGCATATGTTGAAATCTAGCTTGGATGTTATTTTTTTATCTTGTGGCCATGCAAGATATCAGATCCATTAAAAGCCCTTTGTATTAACATCTAACACACAACTCTGCTGAACGCTCAAGCTCCTACAACTCTAAGCCTTTAACCTCTCCCTCCAACCACTCCTGAAACAACCACTAACCCTCCTACCTTCTGCCCTGGATGGATTTATACACTGTCATCCTATCCCCTTCTATTCTTTCTACATTCTCAAACAACCCCTCCTCACTCCTATGAATTATACACTTGGTGACTCGACATAGACCTTCTCTGTGGTAACACTTACTACTAACTACGACTACTACTACTATTTTTTTTTTTTTTAACAAGTCAGCCGTCTCCCACCGGGGCAGGATGACCCAAAAAGAAAGAAAATCCCCAAAAAGAAAATACTTTCATCATTCAACACTTTCACCTCGCTTATACATAATCATTGTCTTTGCAGAGGTGCTTAGATACTACAGTTTAGAATAGTCCCTCTAAACTGTCACTATCCCAGACCCCTCCTTTAAAGTGCAGGCATTGTACTTCCCATTTCCAGGACTCAAATCCGGCTAAATCAATAACTGGTTTCCCTGAATCTCTTCATTAAATATTACCCTGCTCACACTCCAACAGCTCAAGTCCCAAAAACCATTTGTCTCCATTCACTCCTATCTAAACGCTCACACATGCTTGCTGGAAGTCCAAGCCCCTCGCCCACAAAACCTCCTTTACCCCCTCCCTCCAACCTTTTTGAGGACGACCCCTACCCCGCCTTCCTTCCCCTACAGATTTATACGCTCTCCAAGTCATTCTACTTTGATCCATTCTCTCTAAATGACCTAAATGACCAAACTACCTCAACAACCCATCTTCAGCCCTTTTGACAAATACTTTTAGTAACTCCACACCTAATTTCCACACCGAATTTTCTGCATAATATTTACACCACACATTGCCCTTAGACAGGACATCTCCACTGCCTCCAGCCTCCTCCTCGCTGCAGCATTTACAACCCATGCTTCACACCCATATAAGAGTGTTGGTACCACTATATTTTCGTACATTCCCCCCTTTGCCTCCATGGATAACGTTTTTTGTCTCCACAGATACCTCAACGCACCACTCGCCTTTTTTCCTTCATCAATTCTATGGTTAACCTCATCCTTCATAAACCCATCCGCTGACAAGTCAACTCCCAAATATCTGAAAACATTTACTTCTTCCATAATCCGTCTCTCCAATGTGATATCCAATTTTTCTTTATTTAAATCGTTTGCCTCATCACCTTACTCTTATCTACTACTACATTAATACTATTAATATAATATTCCATTTCTCAATTCACACCTGTGGCCTCTTGTTATCTCTGTTACAGTTAAACTATTAAGAAATTTTCTTTAACTGATCTTTCATGTCCTTTTATCACCTTTGTAAGTTTTTTTTTTTTTTTTTTTTTTTCTCCCAATTACCTACTGTTCACATCATAGGGTTAATCCTCTGCCATTTCATTTTATTTTTATTTTTTCCCAACACGTCAGCCGCTTACCACCGAGGCAGGTTGACCCAAAAAGAAAGAAAAAACTTTCATCATTCAACACTTTCACCATCACTCGTACATAATCAGTCTTTGCAGAAACGCTCAGATACGTCAGTTTAGATGTCCCTCCAAACTACCAATATCCTAAACCCCTCCTTTAAAGTGCAGGCATTGTACTTCCCATTTCCAAGACTCAAGTCTGGCAAACTGGTTTCCCTGAATCCCTTCACAAAATATTACCCTGCTCACACGCCAACAGCTTGTCAAATCTCAAAAATCATTCTTCTCCATTCACTCCTATCTAACATGCTCATGCACGCTTGCTGGAAGTCCAAGCCCCTCGCCCACAAAACCACCTTTACTGCCTCCCTCCAACCTTTTCAGGGACGACCCCTTCCCCACCTTTCTTCCCCAATAGATTTATACGCCCTCCAAGTTATTCTACTTTGGAACATTGTCTTTAAATGACCAAACCATCTCAACAGCCCCTCTTCAGCCCTCTGACTAATACTTCTGCCCCACATTAAATACTGCATTTTTAAAGCTATCCCATCCCTCTTCAACCCCCCCCCCTTCCCCACTATCCATATTTGCACTAGCCCACCTTTCTGCCAAAAGTTGCTTATATCTCGCCCTAACTTCCTCCTCCCTTAGTTTATAAACTTTCTCCTCTCTTACTGAACCATTTTCCTTTTGTCCCATCTACCTCTTACTCTAACTGTAACTACAACTAGATAATGATCCGATATATCTGTTTCATAAAATATGTACAGTAGTATTACTTATTATCAAACTTCTTTCTACACAGTTCAATTAAAGGCTCCCCATTTTCATTTACCCCTAGCACCCCAAATTTACCTAATGCTCCCTCTACAACATTTTTACCCGCTTTAGCATTGAGGTCCCCAACCACAAGTACTCTCACTTGGTTCAAAACTACCCATCACTCACTCAACATTTCCCAAACTCACTCACTCTCTCTCACTCTCTCTCACTCTCTCTCACTCTCTCTCACTCTCTCTCACTCTCTCTCACTCTCTCTCACTCTCTCTCACTCTCTCTCTCTCTCTCTCTCTCTCTCTCTCACTCTCACTCTCTCTCACTCTCTCACTCTCACTCTCACTCTCACTCACTCACTCTCACTCACTCACTCTCTCTCTCTCTCTCTCTCACTCACTCTCTTTCTCTCTCCTCTCTCTTCTCTCTCTCTCTCTCTCTCTCTCTCTCTCTCTCTCTCTCTCTTCTCTCCAAGTGCATAAACACTTACTATAACCCACTTTTCACATCAGACCCTTATTTTACTCCTCATAATCCTTGAATTTATACATTTATATTCCTTCTTTTCCTGCCATAACTTATCCTTCAACATTATTGCTACTCCTTTCTTAGCTCTAACTCTGTTAGAAACCCCTGACCTAATCCTATTTATTTCTCCCCACTGAAACTCTCCTACCCCCCTTCAGCTTTGTTTCACTTAGAGCCAGGACATCCAGTTTCTTTTTATTCATAACATCCATGATCATCTTTCTTATCGTTTGCACTACAACCACGCACATTCAAACATCCCACTTTGACGGTTTTCTTTCTTTTTAGTAGGCTATACAGTAAAAGGGGTTACTAGCCTATTGCTCTCGACATTTTAGTTAGTCTTTTACAACACGCATGACTTTCGGAGGAAAGATTCTCATTCCACTTCCCCATGGATGTGAAAGGAAAAGTAATAAGAACAAGAACTATGTATTAAGATAAAATAAAAAAAACTCAGATGAGTGTGTATACATAAACATGTGCAGTCTGACCTAAGTGTAAGTAGAAGTAGCAAGACGTACCTGAAATCTTGCATGTTTGAGACAGAAAAAAAGACACCAGCAATCCTACAATCATGTAAAACAAATACTACAGGCTTCCACTTACACTCGCTTGGCAGTACGGTAGTACCTCCCTGGGCGGTTGCTGTCTACCAACCTACTACATATTGTTACTTACTTTAAAATATTTTCATCCTTAGCTTATAGTGAGTGGTGAATATATTGTAGGAAGTCTGAATACATGTAAATGAAGAATGGGAATAATTGAAGACCGCTGTATTAGTGAAACACCGTAAAATGAAGTGCTGTAAAACCGGGCCTGCCTGTATAATGTATTATAGTCTTCACAATGCTAAGCTTTCATAAGGCAGTTATTTCCAGACAGTTACTTTTTTGATGAACTTGATATTAGTTTTTCTCAGAGAATTTTCATTAAGCTTTTCATCTTTTTTTTAGATTCTGTGGAAATAATTTACGAGAAGAAAGCTACACCTGAGCAACTTGAGAGGGCACGGAAACTTCTGCTACCAGACAACTTTTATCTTTATGTGGATGCTCCTCGGTGCCCAGGGTGTCGTGGTTGTGAAAATGATGAGGAAGAGATAGACAAGGTAAGCACCACAGCAAACCTTCTATTGAATGGACTTTGGAAATGCAGAACAAAATCTGCTGGGTCAGTAGATTTGGAAACGGTGGACAAAGGCCTTTGGTTTGCAGAATTATTCAATATTGTTAGTCACAATGAAACTATTTTTTCTCTAGTTACCACAATTGCCATGACTGGCTATCCTTTTTCCCCAATTAGTCCATTAAATAGAAGTTTTACTGTATTTCAGTTAATCTAAATTGTGAAACATGTAATAGTAAACAATGTGATGCCTGTAAAATATATACAGTTGCATTACTTACAAACATTACCCTGCTCACACTCCAACAGCAGGTCAAGTCTTAAAAACCATTTGCTCCTATCTAACGTGCTCACGCATTCTTACTAGAGAAGCTTTTTGCAAGAATATCTGTATTAGTTTGGGAGCGACTTATTCTCAGCTGTCATATCTGAGCGCCTCTCCAAAGACAGTGATTATGTATGAGTGAGGTGAAAGTGTTGAATAATGATGAAAGTATTTTCTTTTTTGGAATTTTATTTCTTTTTGGGTCACCCTGCCTCGGTGGGAGACGGCCGACTTGTTGAAAAAAAAAAAACTGTATTAGTGTAATTGGTTTCTCTTTAACAGGAAAATCAAGAGAATACTCCAGTGCCAACACCTGTCAGTTCAAGCTTGGCATTTAAACCCTCACTATTTGGCAACAGCAATGCTGTTTCTTCTTCCACTGCATTATTTGGGAAATCTCCATCCACTGCACAAAGTCTGTTTGGAAGCAACACTGCAGACAGCTCTCCCACCATCTTAGGAAAGCCTTCCACCAGTATTTCAAATCTGTTTACCAACAGTTCTCCCAGTATATTCAGTAATGTCAGTACTCCAAGCAGTTCTACAAGTATTTTTGGAACTGGTACCACAACTGTCACTGCTAATAGTATATTTGGAAATCCCCCCGGTTCAACAAGTATCTTCGGCAGTACTACCACAAGCAGTTGCAGTATATTTGGTGGTACACCAAATTCCATGGGACTCTTTGGTGCCAAACCTGCTGAACCTACAGGGCTGTTCAATACTTCCTCTCCTGCTGCTACTACAGTCACAAGTGTGGAGAGCACCAACACAAGTACTATCACTGACTCGATTCCCAAAGGAGGGTTATTTTCCTCACAAAGTGACGTGTCACAATTATCATTTGGTGACATTGCAGAAAAAGCTACTGGTACCACCTTTGGGAAACACAGTAAGTCTCATTTATATTTGTTCTGCATGTTTATTTGTTATTTTCAATATTTTACCATTTAGGCCTGGAATAAATTTATTTGAATAAAAGTACAGTACAGTAAACCCTTGAAAATGCAATTTCATGATCACACCATTGAAAAAGTGCAATTATTGAAGAAACCCTTGACACACATGCTGTAAATTTTGACAGAATCGAGTCATGCATGAAATCCATGGCCACAGTGTCCCAAAGGCAATTTTTTTTTTTTGGGGGGCACTGCTTTGCATGACTTGCATAATGTATTTAGTGAACAATTTTGGATATCTCATTTCATCTCAGGCTATTAACCATCAGACTTGAAAGTAATGCTAGTGATGCTGATCATGCCAAGAAGACAAATAAGTTTGAAAACTTGACAGTTTCTTAAAAAAAGAGGTATTGCATATGAGACGTCGTGTGCCAGAAAAGAATGAGTCATTTCAAATAATGGATAAAAATGCAGGTTTGGGGAAGATAGGAGCTGTGAAGCTCAGGTTACCATACATTGTTTTGGGACTGTGATCCTAACATACACATTCAGAAAACATCATATACACATTACCTAAGATTCATTCACTCGCCCAGATTTTGGCTGTGGTAACACTTACAGTGGACCCTCAAGTTAAGAGCATAATTCAAGTGCTATTACCGAACGAATTTTCTCCCTTAAAGGAATAATGGCAAGTAGGTTAGTCCATTTCAGACCCCCAAAAATACACTTAAAAATGCACTTACAAAAATACACTTACATAATTGTACGATTTGCGAGGCCCTCTTAACTCGAGGGACCACTGTATTCTCTTCTGCCATGCAGAAGAGGAGGGTGGTGGTCCTGAATGCTAGCAACTCATAATTAAGTCATTTTACATACCTTTGCTGTATTTATACAATTGTTGAATATGCAGGTTATTGGTGGTCCTGAATGCTAGCAACTCATAATTAAGTCATTTTACATACCTTTGCTGTATTTATACAATTGTTGAATATGCAGGTTATTGTTGATAGTGAAAAAAATATGAAAAAATTGTGTAGGCATTTTGAGTTTCTATAGGTCTGCTATAATTTGGTAAGGTAATGTGGCTTAATTTTTACCAGTATTGACAAATTGATGGCAGGTGGTGGTAGTGGTAGGTGATAGTGCCTGCTCTGTTTGTACAGATATTGTACAGGGCCACATTAACACTTTCTACACTTGTACAGATATTGTACAGGGCCACATTAACACTTGAATATGAGCAAGCAGCAACAACAACAAAAAATTATTTTTTAGCTCATTTTCAAAATATTTCTTTTGGAGTTCCAAGGAACTTGACCTATTTTTCTTGTGTGTTCATCTCTTTAATTAATACTAATTTTAATAAAGTGCTGATTTTCAGGAATGTAACCTGCACATTACTCAGATTTATTGTACAGTGTACCCTCGGTTTTCGTTGAAAATTCTTTCCAGAATGATGTTCGAGTGCCATTACCGAACGAATTTGTTCCCATAAGGACAAATTTAAATTAGATTAGTCGTTTCAGAACCCCAAAAATACACTTGCAAATGCTCTTACAAAAATACATTTATATAATTGTTCGAGTTTGGAGGTGAACGAAAACCGAGGGTCCACTGTACGTATATGAGAATTTTTAATAGTTTTAAAAGTTTTTTGTTTTAAATCCTCTAATATTGTTATAAATTCAGTGATAGACAAGTTCAATAGGTCTTGTTTCTTTTATCCTCTATTCTCCTTTTGCACTTGCAAGTTTTTTTTTTTTTTTTTTTTTTTTTAACAGCCGTTTTCCACTGAGGCAGGGTGACCCAAAAAAAAACTTTCATCATTCAACACTTTCACCATCACTCATACATAATCACTTTCTTTGCAGAGACGCTCAGATACGACAGTTTAGATGTCCCTCCAAACTGCCAATATCCTAAACCCCTCCTTTGAAGTGCAGACATTGTACTTACCATTTCCAGGACTCAAGTTGGCTAACTGGTTTCCTGGAATCCCTTCACAAAATATTACCCTGCTCACACTCCAACAGCTCATCAGGTCCCAAAAACCATTAGTCTCCATTCACTCATATCTAACATGCTCACACACGCTTGCTAGAAGTCCAAGCCCCTCACCCACAAACCCTCCTTTACCCCATCCCTCCAACCTTTTCGGGGATGACCCCTACCCTGCCTTCCTTCCTTTCCCAACAGATTTATACTCAGTCATTCTACTGTATTCCATTCTCTAAGTGATGAAACCACTTCAACAGCCGCTCTTCAACCTTCTGACTAATACTCTTAGTAACTCCACACCTCCTAATTTTTACTACAAATTCTCTGCATAATATTTACTCCACACATTGCCCTTAGACATGACATCTCCACTGCCTCCAGCTACCTCCTCACTGCAGCATTTACATCCCATGCTTCACACTCATATAAGAGTGTTGGTACCACTATACTCTCGTACATTCTCTTCTTTGCCTCCATGGATAACGTTCTTCGTTTCCACAGATACCTCAATGCACCACTCGCCTTTTTTCCTTCATCAATTCTATGGTTTACCTCATCCTTTATAAACCCATCGGCTGACAAGTCAATTCCCAAATATCTGAAAACATTCACTTCTTCCATACTCCCTCCAATGTGATATCCAATTTTTCTTAATCTAAATCATTTGATACCCTCATCACCTTATTCTTATCTATATTCACTTTAAACTTTCTACCTCTACACACCTTTAATTGCCATAATTTTTGTTCTAGATCCAGCAGCAGATGCAATTTGGGCCATGAGAAACCAGCCAGTGTTCAGCCAATCACCTAAGAAAGAGGATGGGGAAGAAGCTGCAGCAGAGGATAATGATACACATGACCCACACTTTGAACCTGTTGTGCCAATGCCAGATCTAGTGGAGGTTAGAATGTGCATGTAATTTAGGTGTAAGCCCAGCCATATGGCCTGGTACATTCACTTTCGTCTCTCTTGTTGAAGATCATTAGTTTAAACCTGCTGCGTGGTTTGGTCATTTAGAGAGGATTGAAGCAAAATTAGATGACTGGGAGGATATATAAATCTGTAGTGGAGGGAAGGAGGGGTTAGGGGTCATTTTAGGAAAGGATAGAGGGAGGGGGTGAAAGAGGTTTTGTGTGCAAGGGGCTTGGACATACAGCAGGCATGTGAGAGCGTGTTAAATAGGAATGAGTGGAGACGAATGTTTTTTTTGGACTTTATGAACTGTTGCCTAATCTGCATGCCTTTGCAAAGAGTGATTGTATGAATGATAGTGAAAGTGTTTTTCTTATTTGGGTTACCCTGCCTCAGTGGGAGATGGCCAATGTGTTGAAAAATTTTTTTTAGGTATAGTTGATGTAAGACTGTAGTTGCAGGGGTTGAGTGACTGCAGAGGTTATTCGACTGATGTTTGCCTGTGGCGATATACTGGGCAATCTGCATACCCCTAGGCCTTTTTCTTTGAGTTAAGTCTGCAGCCTATGTCCTCCTTAGTCTATACCCCACTTCCAGTCGTCTGGCTCCTTTTCCAGGTTTCCTGACCTTGCATTTACTAAGGTTAAATTCAAGCAGCCACTTCTGACTACTTATTTGTTCAGATCTCTCTTGAATCTTTCCTTGGCTTTGTTTATTCTCCTCATCAGGTTTGTGTATTCTTTAGCTGTGTAACATGAAAAATGATTGCCTAGCTTCTTAGCTTCATAGGTTACTTGTCTTCCTTACCAGATTCTGAAGTCAAAAGTAAACTTGGAAGAACTACTGTTAGTGGGTGATATAGGGTCTTGTTGATTTTTTTTTTTTTCCTGAAGATGGCATGTGGCATTGGACTGTAGAACAAGTGTGGTAGTTTCATGGTTATGAAGATAATAAAATTTAAAAAGTGTCCAAAACTATTGGTTATCATATTAACTTATACTTAACATTGGTCACCATCATTGAACATTTCATGTGATGTGTGGAGGATGGGTGGCTGTGGCTACTTTAGTTCAAGGAAAGCAATTAAATAATTTGTATTAATTTATTTCACATATAAAAATTCAACATTCGTCTTCATCCATAGGTGAAAACTGGAGAAGAAGACCTGGAAGTAATATTTTCTAATCGCGGGAAACTTTACCGATACGACACATCTTCAAAACAATGGAAGGAGAGGGGTATTGGAGATTTTAAAATTCTCTTCGATCCTGTAAATAATAAGTATCGTCTACTTCAAAGAAGAGAGTTGGTATGTATAATGGGGTTTCATTCATTTTGTATACTATTTTTAATTTTAACTACTCTGATAACAAACATAACTACATACTTGTAATAATTTTTTTCTTGAACTTGCTCGGGTCTTTGTTTCATATTTAAACTCTTAATGGTGTCCATATAAGAAGCTGTTCTAGGTATTTCAGGTTTCCATGTACAGTATATGAACTAGGGAACCCATTGTTTACAGAAAAAAGTTGGTAGCGGTAACTGAATGAAGCATTTCTGATGGAAAGGGAAGTTCATCTAAATTTAAAAATAGGAAGTGTGTGTGAGGAGGGGAAGGGATGTTATATTAGGGTGAGTGGAGAAGAGTGGTAAAGAATTTGACGTACTTTTGGAGTGCAAGCAAGGCAACATTTATGAAGGCATTCAGAGACACTAGTTATCTAGTCTTGAGTCTTGGAAGTGGGTAGTACTGTTCCTGCACTCTGAAGGAGGGTTGGGGATGCTTTAGTTCAAAGGGTCATTTGATTGTGATACCTGTTCAATTCTGGCACTACAGCTATTGAATGAATAATTGGGAATTTGACCTATTGTGGGAGAATGTCAATGTGGTACAAAAAAAACTAAATTTATTTTTTATTGTTTTTTAACCATAGTTTAGATGTTGAGTTTATCCTTTTCTGCAGCACATTATGTATACAAAGCTTTGCATAAATCTTTTGATTCAGTGCACATTCACAAAGCATTCTCAAATCTATTGTGCTTAGGGTTTGTTTTAATTTTGCAGGTCCACAAGACATGCTGTAACCACTACCTTACTCCCCAACTAGAATTAAGACCCTTACAGACCTCTGAAACTGCTTGGTGTTGGTATGCTACAGATTATTCTGACAGCTTAGAAGGAAGCAGTGAACATTTAGCAGTTAGATTCAAGGTATGTTTTTATTGGGTATATTCATCTAAAGCTTTTTATCAGCCAAAACTAAAAAGTAATTTTTGTCTATCAATTTCCATCATTATGCAGTGTTTGATCTTTTACCATGGCAATTCTTTTGTTTACATCCTAAACGTGTTTTAAATTTTGTACCTAGTTTTGTTGCAGTTGCACGTGTTACTGATTTTTGGGGTTTTATGAATCCATATACCGTATTTCGCGGCTCGGCATCGGACATAACTGGGAGAGCTACAGCCCACCCCACACCCCAAACTTATAGCTCCCATCACTGACCTTCAGTTTATAGGCTGCAGGGTTGTTTTTGGAGACATTTTATGGAAAAAAATGTGTCTAATAAGCCGCGAAATACGGTACTCTGAATTTCTGTCGTTTGATTTTTTTTTTACAGTATTTATTTCATATGGCCTGTGACTTGGCAATGCTTTTTCTGTCTTGTTTAGTTTTCTTTATTAGCTCAGCTGTAGTATCTGAGCTCCTCTGCAAAGACAGTGATTATGTATGAGTGTGGTGAAAGTGTTGAATGATGATGAAAGTTTTTCTTTTGGGGATTTTCTTTCTTTTGGGTCACCCTGCCTCGGTGGGAGACGGCCGACTTGTTGAAAAAAAAAAAAAATATATAACATTGTCCCTCACTGTTTTTCAGGGCACTAGTATAGAATATGAAAAGTAAAATTTCATGCACTGAAAAAAATGAGGTGTTATTGCGGTTTGATGGAGCAATGCTCTAGAGAGGTGGCTCAGGGGGAATTTTCTAATTTTGAGACACCTTATTTAAGTTTAAAAAATATATATACTTTATTTGTCTTCCATAGTAGGTCATCCATTGCAGTTTTTGTGATATTACACCTAATTATCTTAACTTTGTTAACTTTAACTTGACTTGCAGACCACTGAATTGGCCAAGGAATTTAAAAGTAAGTTTGAAGAGTGCCAAGAGAAATTACGGAATGCTGAAGCTAACAATTCTACAACGGTCAGCACCTCTGCCACAGTTGCTATTCCTCAGGCTACTCAGTTTGCAGCAACAGATGGGCATGCAGCAGCAGATGATCATGAGGAGGCTGAAGTTGATGATGATGAAGATTATGATGAGGATGAGGAGGAAGATGGAGAAGATACAGTAATATTCTTTAATAAGAGATGTACTTTGTTAAAAAAGGAAGAGGAAAATTGGAAGGTAAGAACTTTATTCTTTCTGCTTCCTCAGGTATTTATTTCTTAGATGAATGCATCTGGTCAGTATCTTTTTATACCTTCATGCATCATAAAAAAATAATTCAGACTGACTAACTATTTTAAACTTCAACTTCAATAATATATAACATTTTCATACTGAGTGGAGACAAGTCAAAATAAAAAATTGTATAACCTATTAATTCACCAAAATATATCAATGAATAAAATAAGATTTTCAAAAAAATTACTTATTTGATTGACTCTGCTTTAAAAACATAGCATATATATACTCTCTGGCATGCAGACACTAGGCATGGGAGACCTACGCTTAAAATATGATGATGACATCTACGGAGCGTGTATCAGCATGACCTCAGATAAGGGCGAGACTTTGGCTGAGCATGTCATCGCCATGCAGACTACAATGGACAAGGAGGGCAATGCAGCCATTTGGACAGTGTTGAACTTAAAACCTGAGCCAGCTGTTACCACCACATTTAAAGCTGTTTTCTCGTCCTCCCAAGCTTTAGAGGATTTTGCGTTAGCTTTCTGTGAGGTCAGTTTTTACACATGGTGGACTAAGCTACTAGTTACAACCTTTATTGGATTTTAGTAGTATATTAATGCAAGACAGTTTTTAACTTACTGATACCAAAACTGTTTCGTTGTGTATTTAGGTCTAGTGTGAAAATATAAATAACATGCCATGTAGGTTAATGGATGTTTTAAAGGTTTTGCTATAGGGTGCTGTAGAAGTTTCTGCCTTCAGGAAATTTTTTTTTTTTTTTTTTTTTGCATGTTTGATCTTTATGTACTATTGTAATTCATATCAAAACAGCAGAATTACGAGCCTTTATTAAAACCTTTCCTTTCCATGATCAAACCTGACGTCCTCCCAAATCCTTCCTTTCCCAAGAGCTATATGACCACTTTGGGTTTGACTGTTCCCCCTCCCTCATGAATGAAAACAAAAAGTTATTTATATTTAAACTTTTGTTGTAATTGTGATATTCTATTTAAGTGCATCAGAATTTTTTGCACAATTTGTTTTGCCTGTGTTAAGTGCTGCAAAGTTCCTAGTATATTGTTCTAGACATGATATTGTGACATTTATTCTCCATCATTAATGTTACTTGTACGTACTGTCATTTGGCCGACATCTGAAAAATGGCATGTCACTGCATGGTAATGCTTACAATTTGTTTTCAGGGTAAGGAATGTGCAGTTAATGCTGGAATTATGGAGCAGCAAGGTGGAATGTGCATAGAAGTGGCCCCTGATGAACTTTACTACGGTCTGGGTGCTGATGAACAAGGTAGGGATGCAGTTAAACACAAGTACCGAGGGTATAGTTATAAAATGATGTTGAGCATGTTTATTGTTTAACGATATTTTTCTTTGTTTTCTTCTCATTTCTCTCACTCCGTTTCTCTTCAGTCATTCCTTCCCTCTCTGCATCCCTCATTTTTAGTTTTTGTACACTAATTATTGCAATATCTTAAAATGTACAGTATTATTCATAAGAACAGAAAGTACTTTTGCTTGTGGTAAAACATTTTGAATAGCTCATCATTGTTTTAGGAGTGGCCAAGAAGCAGCTGCCGTCTCAGTCAGTAAAACCTTGGACGCAGCGAAAAACACTTCCATTGAACATAGGGCATTTGACTTCTTGTGATCCCAATTTAACTAGAGACATAGCCACTGCTCTTCAGGAGTACTTTCCAGCACAGATCTCTAAATGTGATTCAGGTGTGTTGTTAACTAGCTAGATGGATATTTGTTCTCATCAGTTTGGTAAGTGGTTAGTTGTATTTGAGCATTGAGCATAGGTATTACATAATTTTTTTTTTTTGCATGCTACAGTAGCTATGGAAAATACCAACAAACATGAAAATTACGAAACATTAAATATAATTCAAAATCTAAAAGGTGCATAATGTTGACTGTTTTAATAAACAGTTAAAACTTAGAAGGATGGATAAAGTAATAATAGGAATCTCTCAGTGGTGAGGGTTAATCCCAAGATATTAACATTATGGAAGTAGTGATAAACAAGTGTCCTAAAACAGAGTGAGGAAGATCAAAGTGAAAAAGATATTTAACATTTGCCAAATAGCTGTCCCCACATGTATCACTTCCCATATGTCTGTAGGTCAGCATGCTACATTCCATAGCTTTGTAATTATTTATTAAAAATTTTGTGCAGTGCTATGGAAGCTTGGATAGCACTCAGATGGCAGGAAATATTTGTTTTAACTATAAAGATTAGCCAGACTTACATCCTGGAGGTTGAGAGGTAAGTGCCTGTACTCTGAAGGGAAGGGGTGGGTACGCTGCAGTCGGAGGGTAATCAGTCAGCTTACTTCTGGAAATATGACAGTTGAATGAATGATGGTGAATGTTTTCTTTTGGTTACCCTGCCTTGGTGGTAAATAGTGGTGGTTACAAAAAAAAATCAAAGGGTAATATCCTACTTTCATCTGCATATTAACCCATTAACTGTCCAAACATATACATGTACGTTTTTACCGCTAGCGCTCCGACCTTGATTTTCCCCATAAGAAAGCATGTAAAAAAAAACGTATATATACATTCGGAGCGCTAGCAGTAAAAACGTATGTATACGTTTGGACAGTTAATGGGTTAAATCAGTGATGTACTAGCAATGTTCTCCAATCTATTCTAGCAAATTAGAAGGATGTTTGTGTGAGAGAAAAATCTGAGGTTTAAAACTGTGATGCAGTAGTATGGCTAAGTACCTTATCATTGCTGTAAAGTTTCCCTCATTTTTTTTTTCTCCAAATACCATTTTTTTTTTTTTTTTTTTTTTTTTTTATATATATAAACACATCGGCCATCTCCCACCAAAACAGGGTGACCCAAAAAAGAAAGAAAATACTTTCATCATCATTCAACACTTTCACTTCACTCATACATAATCACTGTCTTTGCAGAGGCGCTCAGATACGACAGTTTAGAAGTCCATCCAAACTTCCGCTAATATCCCAAACCCCTCCTTTAAAGTGTAGGCATTGTACTTTTTATTTTATTTATTAACACATCGGCCATTTCCCACCAAGACAGAAAGAAGAAGAAACACTTTCATTATTCACTCCATCACTGTCTTGCCAGAGGTGTGCCTACACAGTTAAAAAAAAAATGCAACATATCAACACCCCCTCCTTGTTATTCCCTATAATTCAATTTAATAGGACCACCCTCTAGTTTAGGAAGTCAAGAAGTTGAAACTTATTTTTGCAAACGAGTACAGTAATATTTCATTAAAATATTAATTTGACTTGTAGCTCGATTCCATTTTCACTGGTACAGTTTAATGGCTGTTTTAGGTTATTTTACTCAACATTACCTGTCTACTTTATTATTATTATTATTTTGTAATCTTGTTTGTATTGCAAAAAAAAATACATCATGATAAATATTTGTAATCATTGTGTCTTCTCTTTTCAGAATAACTTCTGAGAGTATGCCTAGTAAGATATAGTGAAGCCTTGGAAGATAATGTTGAACCCAGAGCTTGATGACAGTGTTTGATTTTATCAATTCCAGTGGAACTGTGGCTTCTTTATTAGTGGTTGTTTGAAGTTATGGTAGTGTTCGATAAAATATTTCACAAATAAATATCCTGTCATATTAAGAATGGAATTTTTTATGCTTGAAGTTGTCAGTACTTTGGTCATTATTACTTTTAAAGCTGTGATTGTGATCTCCTGGCTTCGATTGTTAATTTTATCAGCAGCACCTTTTATGGTGTGGCAAATCCTTCCATTAATCACTGGTATGATAGACTTAATGGTGACTTGTGTTATTTGGACAGCGTTACCATGTACCCTTGAAATTATGCCATACCTAAATATTTGTGAAGAATATTTATGCTTTTTAATTTGATATATGAAGTGTGCTCTATAATTCAATGATTGTTTTACATACTTGTTATTTTTTTGTAAACATTTTAAGTTCAGCCATAGTGCAAACTATTTTTTCTTAATACGTTGGTACAAATGTAACATTTCTGCTGGCTTTGAAACCCAGGTAATGCTTTAATGTGTCCATAATTGATTCTAATAAAGAATGTCACATTACAGTTGTAACAATTCACAACTCAGGTTGAAGATTAAGCTATGGCAATGTTTCGGTCCATCCAGGATCTTTACCAGGTCACGACTTGTTATTGGTCCAGGCTGGGCCAAAATTTGTCAAGTTTCATCTCCACTTTGTAAGAGTTGTGTATTTCAACAGCTTAGTAGATATGGACTTTGTAGCTAGTTCCTGTGTATCAGAGTTACAGATTAAGTTGCAAACAAAAACCTTTCTGAATAAACAAATCCCACCTTAATGGATGGTTTTTATTGAAACCACTTTTGCCATGATTTATTCTTGTGACCATTTTGATTTTGTTGGTTAAGTTTCATAGCATTCTCACCTAAAGTGCAACATGTTAAAGGAAAGAACATAAGTGTCCCCACAAAATATTCATGTGTGCTCATTATGACTAGGGTAGATGTGAGGAATGGAACCCAGGACGAGGTTAATTGTTTAAGTTCCTTCCGTTACAAAAAAATAAATGTATTAATTCAGTTGATATCAAGAAAGAGGATATAAAATTTGGAAAAAAAAAAATGTAAGTACAGTGGACCCCCGAGTATCAGCAGTAATCCGTTCCAGATACGACAGCTGAGAATAAGTCCCTCCCAGCTGTCACTATTCCAGACCCCTCCTTTAAAGTGCAGGCATTGTACTTGCTGGCATCTGGAAGATAGGGAGGAGGAGTGAGGGAGGGCTTAGTGTTTGGAAGGGGAATCCCCCTCCATAAGGACTTCAGGTGTCAAAACCCTATCTTTGGTTACTCCCCTTCTTGGTCTTTTAATGCCACTAGGACCAGCTTGAGTCACTGGACCCCTGTCTCACAAAATAACTGTCCACAGTCCTGTTTCTGGTGCCTCTTTAACATGTTCCTGAAGTGCAATATGGCTGTCACTGAACTGGTTGCAGAGATAGCTTATTTCAGCTTGCTCAGGGTGGTATTTTTCAACAAATGCCTGCACCTTATTCCACATTGAACAAATCTCCTTAATCTCTGAAGAAGGCACCTCCAGTCTATCTTCCTCCTCCTGTAAATTGCTTACTGTTGTCTGATGCTATTCCAGATGAAGCTCTTGCAGCTCTTCAGTGGTTAGCTATACCCTGTGGTCTTCCACATCCTTGCCACTCGCCTCCAACCCCAGGGACTTTCCCAACGCCACAATACCTTCCACAGCAGGCACAGGGTCATCAGAGTCAGCCTCAAACCCTTCAAAATCCCTCTGTTCGACACAACCTGGCCACAATTGTCTCCAAGCAAGAGTTCAAAGTCCTGGAAGTCACTCCCTCCCAAGCCTTACCTATAAGGCTTATGCAATGGAGGATACTGAAGTGATTCTTCCAGAACTCTCTTAGGGTCAACTCAGTGTCTGAGGTCATTTCAAAGCACTTTTGAAACACTGCTTTTGTGTAGAGTTTTTTGAAGTTAGAAATGACCTGCAAGGCCAATGGGCTGGATGAGAGGAGTGGTGTTAGGAGGCAAGAACTTCACTGTGATGAAACTGAACTCGTCAGACAAAAAGTCCGCCAAGTTGTGAGGATGAGCAGGAGCATTGTACAGTACCAGGAGGCACTTGTCTCAATTTCTTTTCCTGTAGGTATTTTTTCTCACTGGGGCCAAACACTTGATGGACCCACTCTATGAAAATTTCCCTCGTGACCCATGCCTTAGTGTTAGCCTTCCAAAACACACAATTTACTCTGTGACACTTTCTTGAATACTGGGATTTTCAGTGATAACCAGTAAAGGTTTCACTTTAAAATCCCCACTAGCATTACTACACAGCATGAGTTAGCCTGTCTTTCATAGGCTTGTGTCCTGGCAGTGCCTTTTCCTCCTGAGTAATTTAGGTCCTCTGGCATTTTCATCCAAAAGAGGCCTGTTTCATCACAAACACTTGTTGGGGTTTGAATTTTTCAGTCTACAAACCCCTTAAATTCAGTCACAAACTTTTCAGCCGCAAGTTTGTTTGAACTGGCTGCCTTACAACACTGTATGCCACTACGTTTCCTAAATCTGTCAAACCAGCCTTTGCTGGCCTTAAAATCACTAGCATCAGCACTGTTCCAGGCATTTTCTTAAGATCTGCGTCCAACTGCCTTGCCTTTTCACAAATTATCGCCATTGAAACACTATCACCTGCTATCTGTTTTTTCATTGATCCACACCACCAACAACTTCTCAACCTCATCCACTGTTTTTGATCTATTTTTGGCAGGCAAACATGTCAACACCTTTTGTAACATCAGCTTCCTTGATTTCTTTTCTCTTTGCCAGGATAAAGGTGATAGATTTGTTTTTGTTGTACATCCTGGCAAGCTCCCCCACACGTACACCACTCATATTTTTCTACTATCTCCTTCAGTTCGATGGTGTTCCTCACTTTCTTTACCACAGGGGTGCCACTAGGAAGCTTCTTTGGACCCATGGTGACTTGTATTTTACAGTGACAATCAATAAACACAATAAAATTATTGTGAAATGTTTGAATGAGCTCGCTGGGTAATGTTCACTCAAGGATAAACAAAGCTAAACTGGCTCACGACGCCTGTGCAGGGGGGCGGACAGGTCTGGTATGCGGGCCAATAGTCTGGTTAAACGGCCGATTGTCGTGGAAAAATTGGGTTGAAAAAAGCGATCGAAACTCGAGTCGGGGGTCCACTGTATTATAATAAAAAAAAATTGAAGTTTAATAACCTAACTTAATCAAAATTGGAGAAAGAACAAAAAATATTACAATGACCAAAGCTAAGAACGGACGATTTTCAGGTACAGTGGACCCCCTCTTATCGGCCAACTCGCTTATAGGCCGGTTTTTCGGCTTCCTCTTATTGGCCAGTTTTTCACTTACCGGCCGTATGGGACGTGTCAACCCGCCAGCGACGCCACTTCCTCACGTGTATCACACTTAGTCTGCGTCTCTCTCGTTGAGTAAGGAATACTCTGCGTGTTCATCCATTCATTTGGGTGCTTGTTTATTGAGTGACTGAAATAAGCCACCATGGGGCCAAAGAAAGCTCAGAGTGCCAGCCCTTTGGTAAAGGGCTGAGAGGGGAGAAAGTGCCTTTAGTGATTCTACAATATGTACGATACTAAAGCAGCAGGAGTCTATAAAGGCTATAGCGCCAGCCAGCGATCAAGTGTAGCATTAACAGTTTAGCAAGTAAGTTAAGCGATTAAGCGACAGAAAAATGACAACATGAAACTTAACTCCTCCATTGTTGTTTGAGGTACATATATAGGGCGACTGACAACACCGCTGCCTTCACCACCACTATGCAAGGCTCATCTTTCAGTGGCCCTTATACACCCAACAACAAACACACCACTCGTGACATTCGTTATGACATATTCATTCTATGTTATTAATATTGTTTATTATGTCATATTAGATTAATTGTGATAGATAAATAAGCCGTATGGAGTTGATATTAGCATCATATTGAAGGAGTATTTTGTCCTGTCTCCAAACAATACTCTCCTCCTGCCTTCAATAAAGGTATGTAATAGTGATTTAAATGTTCATTTATCCATTTCTTCAGTCATTTTATTTAGTTCTCATTGTTTTGTGTATAAAAAACTATAGTTATTTTTAAAAAAAAAAAATTTTGTTGATATTTTTGTCTGGAACGGATTAATTGTATTTACATTAATTCTTATGGGAAATATTATTTTGCTTTTAGGCCAAGCATCTGGAACGGATTACGGCCCCTTGTTGTCCACAAAGTGGAGCGACTCAATTTCAATCCTACAGGCTGAGAAGAAGAGGTTACCAGAGGACACATAGGTTATGGCATAGACACACTAGTAGCCAGAATAAAACTAAGCCAATGCAGGTAACTTAATACAATGAGCAATCCTGAGGACTATTTATCAGGAGGAGAGTCAGGAGTAGTGACTATTGGCTTACCCTGGCTAATAGGTAAACACCAGTAGTTTTCCTGGGAAGGTAGGAGGTACTGATGGTAAAAAGCCCTGAGTTGTTTGACAAATAACTACTTTACCCATAAAATTTATGAGCTACTCATTCCTCACAGTAACATTGTGCCCTCATTAATAAGGTTGCTTTTATCATTCTGCATTAGTCGGAACATGAAATGAGATTCATAGTGTTATACACAAATGCTGAATGTGGTTGCTTAAATAGTTACCCTGAAGCCCCTTTAAGGAGGCTGCCTGTGGGTTTAGCGCTTAGTTATGATTATAATAATAAAGGGGTTTGTGATCCAAGAAGTGGACTTGTCCCCTTCCTTGGATGGAACATGACTGCCTCTTATTCCCCAGGTGCTATGTGACCACTATGGGTTTAACTCTCTTTGTTGACCAGTTTCAATTTTTTTTTCTCGTTCAGAAGAGTGATGAATTTGACACACATTGTGTGTACAAAGAGTAAAATGCAAGAAAGGGGTGGATGTTTGCAGCACAAGATCTTTCGCACTGTCACCAGTGTTTCATCAGGAGATTTGCAAATAGGAAGTGGAAGATTCTCAGATTTGGAACAGTGGTGAGCACCATGGCCAGACACGGGTGCTTGGATGTGGTGCTCATGACTACATCCCATCTCAGAATTTTTCATTACATTTCTCTATTGTCTATTTGCAAAGTTCTTGACAAAATGCTGGTGACGGTGCAAAAAGTCCTGAGCTTCAACATTCACAAGCTATTAACAAATGCACAATGAGCCACCAGAGGATGGAAAACCTAACTAAGAGTCCATTTTGCAGTGTTCCCAGTGCTTCATCAGGAGCTATGGAATAGAAAATTGTCAAGAGGTAAGTAGGCTGTGTGGTCAATGCCATATTCTGTTTATAAATACATGAACAAGAACCCACAAGGGGTGGATGCACTCTCCAGTGCTTCGTATATTAAAAAATACACTGAAAATCAACAAATAACTGCTCATTAGTACACCATTTTTCTTCACATCATGACAATTATATATTCTGTATTCTCATCCATGTTTTTAACAGATCTGTGCATTTGCGGCCCAAAGTTCATAGATAAGAAAGTATTGAAGATTTATGAAACAGCATCCATAGTGACTGCCTCCAGCATCCTTTTCTCCCTCGCTGGTCTCTGATCTGGCATATTACATCTTTTAACACATCTTACCCTGCAGTGCTGTATGACGCTTCTGGGTTTAGCTCTTAGTTTTGATTGCAATAATAATATGAAAATAGCATATGATATAAACTATCCAAAAAAATTAATTGACAAATCTTATAAAATTGCCAGAAATACATTTTAGAATTCAAAACCCCTTTGATGCTGGTGAGGGGCTCTAGATCTAGGGAATTGGATCTGTGTTTCATTTCCCTGAATTAAGCCTGAATGCCTTCCAACCTGCCCTCCCCTTCACAGGCACAGTATAATCCCTAAGGGTTTAGTGCTCAAAAATAATACATTCAAAAAAGGACAAAGAAATATATTCAACCAAGAATATGTTGGCTGAACCTTACCATAAAAAACCTTGTTCCACTTTCCCGTGGAGATAAGAGGAAATAAACAAGAACTAGTAAGAAAGTAAAAGAATCCAGGGGGGGTGTATATATACGCTTGTACATGCATGTGTAGTGTGACCTTAGTGTAAGTAGAAGTAGCAAGATATACCTGAAACCTTGCATGTTTATGAGACAGAAAAAAAAACAGCAATCCTACCATTATGTAAAATAAGTACAGACTTTCGTTTTACACTCACTTGGCAGGACGGTATACTTCCCTGGGTGGTTGCTGTCTACCAACCTTTATATATATATATATATATATATATATATATATATATATTGACAGCTGGGAGGGACTATTCTCAGCTGTCGTATCTGAGCTCCTCTGCAAAGACAGTGATTATGTATGAGTGTGGTGAAAGTGTTGAATGATGATGAAAATATTTTCTTTTGGTGATTTTCTTTCTTTTGGTCACCTGCCTCGGGGAGACGGCGACTTGTTGAAAAAAAAAATTTTTTTATTTTTATTAACACATCGGCCGATTCCACCAAGGCAGTGCGAAAAGACTTTCATCATCATTCACTCCATCACTGTCTTGCCAGAAGGGTGCTTTACACTACAGTTATAAACTGCAACATTTACACCTCCTTCAGAGGCCGGCACTGTACTTCCCATCTCAGAACTCAAGTCCGCCTGCGTTTCCTGAATCCTTTCATAAATGTTACTTTGCTCACACTCCAACAGCACGTCAAGTATTAAAACCATATGCCTCCATTCACTCCTATCAAATACGCTCACACATGCTTGCTGGAAATCCAAGCCCTCGCACACAAAACTTCCTTTACCCCTCCCTCCAACCTTTCCTAGGCCGACCCCTACCCCGCCTTCCCTCCACTACAGATTTATACACTCGAGTCACTCTGTCTCGTTCCATTCTCTCTACATGTCCAAACCACCTCAACAACCCCTCCTCAGCTCTCTGGACAATCGTTTGGTAATCCCGCACCTCCTCCTAATTTCCAAACTCCGAATTCTCTGCATTATATTCACACCACACATTGACCTCAGACATGACATCTCCACTGCCTCCAGCCTTCTCCTCGTTGCAACATTCATCACCCATGCTTCACACCCATATAAGAGCGTTGGTATAACTATACTCTCATACATTCCCCCCTTTACTTCCATGGACAAGGTTCTTTGTCTCCACAGACTCGAAGTGCTCCACTCACCCTTTTCCCCTCATCAATTCTATGATTCACCTCATCCTTCATAGACCCATCCGCCGACATGTCCACTCCCAAATATCTGAATACATTCACCTCCTCCATACTCTCTCCTCCAATCTGATATCCAATCTTTCGTCACCTATTCTTTTGTTATCCTCATCACCTTACTCTTTCCTATATTCACTTTCAATTTTCTTCTTTTACACACCCTACCAAATTCATCCACCAACCTCTGCAGCTTCTCTTCAGAATCTCCCAAAAGCACAGTGTCATCAGCAAAAAGCAACTGTGACAACTCCCACTTTGTATTTGCTTCTTTATCTTTTAGCCCAACACCTCTTGCCAAGACCCTCGCATTCACTTCTCTTACAACCCCATCTATAAATATATTGAACAACCACGGTGACATCACACATCCTTGTCTAAGGCCCACTTTTACTGGGAAATAGTCCCCTTCCCTCCTACACACTCTAACCTGAGCCTCACTATCCTCATAAAAACTCTTCACTGCTTTCAGTAACCTTCCTCCTATTCCATACACCTGCAACATCTGCCACATTGCCCCCTATCTACCCTATCATACGCCTTTTCCAAATCCATAAATGCCACAAAAACATCTTTACCCTTATCCAAATACTGTTCACCTATATGTTTCACTGTAAACACTTGGTCTACACACCCCTACCTTTCCTAAAGCCCCTTGTTCATCTGCTATCCTGCTTTCTGTTTTACTCTTAATTCTTTCAATAATAACTCTACCATACACTTTACCAGGTACACTCAACAGACTTATTCCCCTATAATTTTTGCACTCTCTTTTGTCCCCTTTGCCTTTATACAAAGGAACAATACACGCTCTCTGCCAATCCCTAGGTACCTTACCCTCTTCCATACATTTATTAAATAATAGCACCAACCACTCCAAAATTATATCCCACCTGCTTTTAACATTTCTATCTTTATCCCATCAATCCCAGCTGCCTTACCCCTTTCATTCTACCCACTGCCTCACGAACTTCCCTACACCCACAACTGGCTCTTCCACACTCCTACAAGATGTTATTCCTCCTTGCCCTACACACGAAATCACAGCTTCCCTGTCTTCATCAACATTTAACAAATCCTCAAAATATTCTCTCCATCTTCCCGATACCTCTAACTCTCCATTTAATAACTCTCCTCTCCTATTTTTAACTGTCAAATCCATTTGTTCTCTAGGCTTCCTCAACTTATTAATCTCATTCCAAAACTTTTCTTATTTTCAACAAAATTTGCTGATAACATCTCACCCACTCTCATCTGCTCTCTTTTTACATTGCTTCACCACTCTTTTAACCTCTCTTTTCTCTCCATATACTCTTCCCTCCTTGCATCACTTCTACTTTGTAAAACCTCTCATATGCTAACTTTTTCTCCCTTACTACTCTCTTTACATCATCATTCCACCAATCGCTCCTCTTCCCTCCGCACCCACTCGCCTGTAACCACAAACTTCTGCTGAACACTCTAACACTACATTTTTAAATCTACCCCATACATTTTCGACCCCATTGCCTACACTCTCACTAGCCCATCTATCCTCCAATAGTTGTTTATATCTTACCCTAACTGCCTCCTCTTTTAGTTTATAAACCTTCACCTCTCTTTTACTTACTGATTCTATTTTCCTTGTATCCCATCTACCTTTTACTCCCACTGTAGCTATAACTAAAAAGTGATCTGATATATCTGTAGCCCCTCTATAAACATGTACATCCTGAAGTCTACTCAACAGTCTTTTATCTATCAATACATAGTCCAACAAACTACTGTCATTACGCCCTACATCATATCTTGTATACTTATTTATCCTCTTTTTCTTAAAATATGTATTACCTATAACTAAACCCCTTTCTATACAAAGTTCAATCAAAGGGCTCCCATTATCATTTACACCTGGCACCCCAAACTTACCTACTACACCCTCTCTGCATGTTTCTCCCACTTTAGCATTTAGGTCCCCTACCACAATTACTCTCTCATTTGGTTCAAAAGTTCCTATACATTCGCTTAACATCTCCCAAAATCTCTCTCTCCTCTACACTCCTCTCTTCTCCAGGTGCATACACGCTTATTATGACCCACTTTTCGCATCCGACCCTTATTTTAATCCACATAATCCTTGAATTTACACATTTATATTCCCTCTTTTCCTTCCATAACTGATCCTTCAACATTATTGCTACCTCTTCCTTAGCTCTAACTCTCTCAGATACTCCTGACTTAATCCCATTTATTTCTCCCCACTGAAACTCGCCTACCCCTTCAGCTTTGTTTCGCTTAGGGCCAGGACATCCAACTTCTTTTCATTCATAACATCGGCAATCATCTCTTTCTTATCATCCGCACTACATCCACGCACATTCAGACAACCCAATTTTATAAAGTTTTTCTTCTTCTCGTTTTTAGTAGATTTGTACAGGAGAAGGGGTTACTAGCCCATTGCTCCCGGCATCTTAGTCGCCTCATACGACACGCATGGCTTACGGAGGAAAGATTCTTTTCCACTTCCCCATGGACAATAGAGAAAATAAAAGGAACAAGAGCTATTAAGAAAAAGAAGAAAAACCTAGATGTGTGTATGTATATATATGCATGTGTATGCCAGTGTAGTGTGACCTAAAGTGTAAGTAGAAGTAGCTAGATATACCTGTTATCCAGCATGTTTATGAGACAGAAAAAAGACACCAGCAATCCTACCATCATGTAAAACAGTTTCAGGTTTCTGTTTCACAGTCACCTGGCAGGACGGTAGTACCTCCCTGGGTGGTTGCTGTCTACCAACCTACTACCTTCTAAAAATGGGGTCCACCTCTGGTACAAATTGTGGGACCCATAGCCTCGGAGAAGTGGATAAAAAGGCTTCAAGGAAGAAAATTTGGATTTCTTCCTGATGCCATTTGAATATTCCACTTCCCCTACCACCCCATCTTTTTTTTTTTTACCAATAGGTATATTTTATTACATAATATGGTACAAAAGATTTAAGAGATACATTGTTGATATAAAGATGACATATACAGTACACGAGGTGTGAGAGATACATGTCTATTATTATATATATACATGTATATATATATATATATATATATATATATATATATATATATATATATATATATATATATTATATATATATATATATATATATATATATATATATATATATATATATATATATATATATATATATATATTGTATGTGTGTGTGTGTGTCTACCAACCTTATATATGCAGATTAGTTCAAGTGTACGTTTTCTAGCTCGAATACGTATATAATACTTATTATTTATTTAATTAATTTTGATAGTGTTGCACAACTAGCTGGTGTGGTTATTAAAGGAAAGATAACGTCAACTGCCTTGAGGTAACTAGCAGGACTTAACAAAGTCTTGGCTAACAGGAAGCAGTGCAGATGTTACAGTGTACAAGGAAGCTCCAGTGATGACCACTTTTACTCCTGCCGCTGCTGTTGCTGGATCTACGTAAAGTCAAAAGTGTTGAAATCCCTCCCCCAGGCTCAGCGTTTCTCTCCTGCCGGCGGGTATTGCGTAATTATCTGCTGTGTGTGTGACTATTCTGGGAGGAAGTGAATGTCTTTACATACATGTGAGTGGATGTGTCAGCACTCAGCTCCACTAACCATGCTAGTCTAGCACATATATGGGGAAGCAAGTTTTATCGGGGTTGATATGAGCTTGTGCCTCAACAAATATTGCTTTATTGATATATATTTAAGACCCAGCGCTGTATGACCCTTATGTGTTTAGCGCCTAGTTATGATTATAATAATAATATAGGACAGTGGTAGCAAGTGGTGGAGTAGATGATGTTATTCGTGGATAATTAACTCGGTGGTTTAGTAACCCAGGACAACTCAAAAAAGCCAAGTAGTGAGGCATATTTCCACTGATCTTTCAGTCTTATTATATATCAAGATGTAAAATATGTCCTTCACAGCATTAGTAATTCCCAGGATGTCACCCACAACAGTTGACTAACACCCAAGTATCTACTTACTGCTAGATAAAAAAGGGAAAGCAGATGTAAGAAAGCTTACAAAACTTAAGTTCCTTTCTTCTGGGATCTAACTTGGGTCCTGCTGCTGCTTGATCTAAAAATTGGAGCTGCCCTTCCCTTCTTTGGGCCAAACCTGATCACCTCCCACACCCCAGGTGCTATATATGACCCGTGGAAGTTTAGCGTTTGCCAACGAATATAAAAAATCTCAAGTGTAATTGTGTCACCATTTCTGAATATGTGTAAGATCTTTCTACATTGCAGTGGGAAGAAGGCAGAGCATATGTCATGATCCACATCTCTGGTGAAAATATGCTAAGAAAGTGTTGAAAGATATAATTCAGGAGGCGGGTAGGGGGGGTGCTGAGACAGTTTGGTCATCTAGATAGGACGAAGCAACATGGTTAACAAATGTGTAAAAATATATAGTGAATGAAAGGTAAATAAGTTTAATAAGGTACAGGTACACATAAGTACAATTATCATACATAGTAACGTGTGTGTAAATTACCTAGGGTAACACAAAAAAGGTCAAAGTGGCTTATTTCCATTGGGGTCCTTGAAAGGATTTGTAGGGACGTTCTTGGAAGGGTGTGATGGAGGTTTAGAGTGCAGGAGCTTGAGCATGCAGCAGGCATGTGTGTATTATGAGTGAGTGCAGACATGTGGATTTGACATACGGTTGAAGTGTGAGCAAGGTAACGTCTATGAAGGAATTCAGAGAAAAATAAATCGGGTGATGTTAAGATTTCTGGGTCATAACTGTATCTTACAGACTCTGCTTTCCTGCAAAGTTAAGAAAGAGGCCTCGTAAATGTATTTTCGTCTTTAAATCACATACTGTTATTTTTTTTTATCTCGTTCATGTCAAAATAATATACCAAGCAAAAGTTCCTTGTCAGATGGTCAATGCATGAAGGCCTGTCTGATGGCATCCCACAAGTTCCATGATATTGTGTGCAGGGAAAGGCAGGGGTTTGTGAAGGATTGTTATCCAGATACCAGTAGCTGACATTAAAACACTCTGTGCTAAATAAATTATGGCACCGGAAAAATCACATCGTATATGTTGACCAGTTTGTGGGATGAACAGGAAACTGGGACAAGCACTTGAGGACCAGCAGGAATAACAAGGAATGTACTCTGGATTAGAGAGATTGTCTGGGAAGAGTAACAAGCGGGATTCCGCAAGGATTGGTATTAAAACCAGTGCTATTTCTGGTTTATGTGAACGACATACAGATGGGATTGGATCAGATGTGTCTGTTTGCTGATCTAAAACTAAAGAGAGAAACACAAACAGATGAAGACTAGTGAAAACTGCAAGTATATATGGACAAACTTCATGGTTTGCCAGATATGTGGTTGTTTGAATTCAACCCCAGCAAATGCAAGGTTATGAAGATTGGGAAGGTGACCAGAAGACCAGACACGAATGATAGACCCTGGGTGGGGGGAGAGACTGCAGACCTCACTCAAAGACCTAGAAGTAAGCATACTGTAGTGCCTAGTATATCGCCAGAACCTCTGCAGCCAATGCTCGACTGACAAATCTAAGATTATTATTATTATGGGGAGCGCTAAACCCGTAGGAATTATACAGCCCCTGTGGGGGGATGGGAGGTATTCAGGTTTAATTCAGGGAACCGGAGCACAGATCCAATTCCCTAGATCAAGAGTCCCTCACCAGCGTCAAGGACCCTCCCTTGAGGGGAAATCTAAGAGTAGCCTTCAAGAATCTAAAGAAAGTCATTATGGATCCTGCAACCACAAATACGTAACAACATAACTTAGAAATACACAGACAAAACAGGACACAATATTATAGTATATAATTCATGATATGTACAACATTGTAGCGAGATATATATATGGATGAACAATGCAACTGACTTAATTTTTAATATAACATCTTATAAATAATATTAGGTTATATAGGAACACTGAGTGTAGTATTTGAAGTTAACTGACACATCTGCATAAAGGTAAACAAAGGAACTTATGAAAGCGCAAGTTGTAATTATTACTTGGAGGAAACTCTAAGCCCGTATGGGTCACATAACGCTGGGGAATGGAAGCCACTGTAGTTTGAGCCAAGGGAAGATAGGATAGCTTCAATTCCTCGGATCAAGAGCCCTTCAGAGGCCTGAAGGCACCTACCCTTGAAGTATGGTTTAGAACTTATATATCAGGTCATCCTGCTAAATATAGGTCCTCCTGTTATATGCAGGTCCTCCTGTTATACGGAGGTCCTCCTGTTATATGTAGTCCCTCCTGTTATACGGAGGTCTTCTTGTTATATGTGGGACCTCCTGTTATATGTGGGTCCTCCTGTTATATGTAGGTTCTCTTGTTATATGTAGGTCCTGTTATATGTAGGTCCTCCTGTTATATGTAGGTCCTCCTGTTATATGTAGGTTCTCTTGTTATATGTAGGTCCTCCTGTTATATGTAGGTTCTCTTGTTATATATAGGTCCTCCTGTTATATGTAGGTTCTCTTGTTATATGTAGGTTCTCTTGTTATATGTAGGTCCTCCTGTTATATGTAGGTCCTCCAGTTATATGTAGGTCCTCCTGTTATATGTAGGTTCTCTTGTTATATGTAGGTCCTCCTGTTATATGTAGGTCCTCCTGTTATATGTAGGTCCTCCTGTTATATGTAGGTTCTCTTGTTATATGTAGGTCCACCTGTTATACGGAGGTCCTCCTGTTATATGTAGGTCCTCCTGTTATATGTAGGTTCTCTTGTTATATGTAGGTCCACCTGTTATACGGAGGTCCTCCTGTTATATGTAGGTCCTCCTGTTATATGTAGGTCCTCCTGTTATATGTAGGTCCTCCTGTTATATGTAGGTCCTCCTGTTATATGTAGGTTCTCTTGTTATATGTAGGTTCTCTTGTTATATGTAGGTCCTCCTGTTATATGTAGGTTATCTTGTTATATGTAGGTCCACCTGTTATACGGAGGTCCTCCTGTTATACGGAGGTCCTCCTGTTATATGTAGGTCCTCCTGTTATATGTAGGTCCTCCTGTTATATGTAGGTTCTCTTGTTATATGTAGGTTCTCTTGTTATACGGAGGTCCTCCTGTTATATGTAGGTCCTCCTGTTATATGTAGGTCCTCCTGTTATATGTAGGTTCTCTTGTTATATGTAGGTCCTCCTGTTATATGTAGGTCCTCCTGTTATATGTAGGTTCTCTTGTTATATGTAGGTTCTCTTGTTATATGTAGGTCCACCTGTTATACGGAGGTCCTGCTATATGCAGGTCCTCCTGCTATATGCAAGTCCTCCTGCTATATGCAAGTCCTCCTGCTATATACAAGTCCTCCTGCTATATGCAGGTCCTCCTGCTATATGCAAGTCCTCCTGCTATATGCAAGTCCTCCTGCTATATGCAGGAGTCTGGACTCTCAAACTGCGCAGAAAGTTACAAATAGTGTGAACAAAGGAAGCCTCGGTAACCTCAGTGATTCTTCAGGAGGTGTGACTACCAGCTTGATGGTTGTAACAAGGACGTAGTGGCAGCCACACCATCATGTGAACTCCAGCCAACACAATATATACAATTAAGATTTACTTTGTGTCTTATTCTGAACAATAAACTGTCACCTTCAGCACCATTTTAATCCCTGAGACTCGCATAGGGGTAAATTAAATAGTTTAAATTAAATATTCCGATGTGTTACGGTTTTTAAGGAATGTGTGAAATAAGGTGTAAGATAAATGTATTATAAAGTGAGGCTACAATAATAATATAAGCTGGTATCCACCTCTTTCCTGACACAAAGGCCATAGAAAACGTGAACCCTCGTTTTCTCTCTCCCTCACTAGACTTATATTCATCAAGTGAAAACTTGCATTACATTAATGTATTCTTTGTTTTAAAGGTCATAGTCTGGATGTTTGGACAGTTTATAAATCGCATTATTGTAACTTTCCAATGGAAATACGAGAACCCTAATGGAAATGAGTCACTCGGACTTTTTTGGGGGGTTATCTTAAGTAAGTTTCTTCAGGTATACACAAATACAGTTACATAGATTATCATACACAGCAGCATATGTGTAGAGAACCCTCCAGGATAACCCAAAAAAGTCAGACAAAGTGACTTATATCCATTGGGGTCCTGGGTAATTTAGACTATGTATGATAACTGTATTTATGTGTACCTGTACCTGGAGTATACCTGGAGTATAGGTCCAGGTATACTCCAGGTACAGGTACCTGAATAAACTTACTTCCTAAGAATTATTTTTACCCGTCATTAGAGGCGCCTTGACCCTGGTGATGGGGTCTTGATTCGAGGAACTGGAATTGGCCTCCTCTTACTTGGATCGAAAATTATTATTCTCCAGTACGACCCTTACGAGTTTAGGGCTTTACCATGAATATAATAATGCTAATGACCAATTTAGTTTATTTCTATATGCGAGAGGGACACAAAATATCAATGATCTATATAAGAAATACTCATACACATGTTCCTGCTTTAATTATTTTCAGTGATGTGCAATGTTACATAGAAGTTTGTGAAAGGGGCAATAGCTTATTCAGTATTCATGAGTGGTTTAGAGGTGTAGTTAGGCAATATAACAGAACCACAATGAATATAAGTATCTTTGACCTTTTTGAGTTATCCTAGGTAAGTAAGCAAGTGCATTTAGGTACAGATATATGTAAATGCATTTATACAAATTACCATACATAGTAATATATGTGTAAATTACCTAGAATAAGCAAAAAAAAAGAGTTACATATTACCATTTAACACTATGTATGGTAAATGTACTTATATTGTAGCTTCGCCTATATAAACTTATTGAGGGAGATAGGGGTGATGTTTGGGGAGGGGTTTATAAGGGAGGGAATGGTAGGGGAGGATAGGTAAAGGGAGAATAGGAGAGGAGGAGGAGGAGGGTGTGACGTCAAGTGAGGGAGACAGAAGCCTCAGTGTGTGATGATGGTGCAGACTGAGCGGCCGTGTTGCCCATCTTAGTGTAAATTTTAGTGTAAATATTGGGACTATATGTTGAATCCTAAGGAATTTACCAGTGCCTATAAACATGGGATTATGGAGCTGCACTATCTTATACCTGCTAGTGATCGTGTGGCAGCAATGTGAAGGTAAGTGATGGTGTTGTGCACTTCCGCACTCACTCTCCACTCCACTCCCTCAAAATTCACTCACAAATGTCTCCTTCCCGTGTTTTTGCCCCCATTTTGGCCGGGTATTTGGGTAGGTGGGACGTAGGGCATTGCGTCAAGGTAGTGGGGGTGACCAGTAAGCTCCATGAAGGATGGAACAACGTTTGCATGGGTCTTATGGTACAGTTTTTCCATGATGGGGGAGGTGTTAGCTGCTCCCACACTCCCATAACCTGCCTTTGTATCTCTCTAGTGTCTTCCTGCACCCAGGTGCTCACCTCTCCCCTTTTTGGAACCTCTATATGGTATAGGTTTTTCGACAACAATCTAGGATGGATTTAAATCCTTGTAAGGAATTGTAGGGATATGATTCATTATATACGTCCAAAACGTCACTGGTATTTATATTAAGTCGTGTATATCAATTTTATTCAGTATTTGGAAAATAATAATATATATATATGAACTGTCTTGTATATTGTATAACATACAAGCAGTATGTTTGTTTTGCTTTGTTTAATATCACTTTTGTATGGAATAAATCACTATAAATATAAAAATACGAAAAAAGCTCATTGATATTTTGATCACTTGTATATACATGTGGTCCTAAATACAAGTCTCATTAGACATCACTCACCAAGTCTACTGGGTTGTCTAAATCAACATAATGAACTATTGTTGAATGTGTAGAACATCTATGTGCCTTCAGAGATCTCGTACAAATTTATTATACTCGTGTGTGCAAAAGGCAGATTTTTATGAATATTGTTTTCCTTGTTAAATATATTGAGAAGGAAGCACTTGCCACTCCTGAGTGCATGTGCCAAGAATAACCAAATTAGTCAACTTGTCTCATTATGCTTGTTGATGGATTTAAACCACCGGTGGATTTACATTTTTAGAATTATAAGGTTATTTACCTCGTGTTTGTATTTGTAATTTTGTCGCTTTAGTTGTCTTGTTTAATACCTCGTAACTAAATAATATGGACAAATTGTTCGCATTAATTACTATATCAAATTTATGCTATTGGTGGACAATTTTGATTTAGTGCTTGTGGGGGAAGATGAGATGTATTGAAATCTGCATTTTACGGTGACCCGTGGCAAAACTCTTCGCTTCACACGGTGAAGGTCCGGGTTCGATTCCCGGCGAAGGGGTGGAAACATTGGTCGTGTTTCCTTACACTGGTTGTCTATGGTCACCCATCAGTAAAATGTTTACCTGGGTGTTAGTGGACTGGTGTGGGTCGCATCCTGGGACAAAATTAACCTAATTTGCGGGAAATGCTCAGCATAACAAGGGGCTTTGTATATGTAGTATGTCATTGATGTCAGCTATGGTCTGTATACCTTGTACTTGTAGTAATTAAAGATATTATATTATAGTACTCTCCTATATTTGACTGTGGGGTCAAGTTCGTAGCTCCTGGCCCCACTTGGTTTTTATCATGGTCGTGTCAGTAGCTAGTGACATTACGTAACTTGGTGTGCTTTTGTCTAATAAATCATGACTGTTTATTCCTCTGGGAATTGACTTTATATATATATATCGTGCGAATTTATCTAGTTTATATCGATGAAACTTTTTCATGTTATATTTTTTTGACATGTTTCCGTAAAGCCGCTAGTTGAAGGAATTATTATTTTCAGTGTATAAACAACTAGGTCATCGATTAGGAAAAAAAAAAAAACTCATGTTAGCAAATATCGGGATGTAAGGCATTACCTGACAAGTGATATACCTGGAGGGAATTTCGGGGGTCAACGCTCCCGCGGCCCAGTCCGTGACCAAGCCTCTTAGTGGATCAGGACCTGATCAACCAGGCTGTTACTGCTGGCTGCATGTAAACCGACATAAGAGCCAAAGCCCGGCTGGTCAGGTACTGATTTTAGGTGCCTGTCCATCGCTTTCTTGAAGACAGCAGGGGTCTGTTAGCAATCCCCACTTATGTAACATGCCCATGCACTTTGTCCCAGGCCCAGACTCTTGGAACTCCGTATTCATCAAGAACCGTAAGACACGCCTATCGCGGTGCTATGGAGAGAGCCCGGACACGGGGGTCATCTCAGTCGCTAAAAACAACGGATATAGCCCCACTCCACAAAGGTGGCAGCAAAGAATTATAGACCAATAGCACTAACGGCCCACATTATAAAAATCTTTGAAAGGGTTCCAAGAAGCAAGATCGCCAACCACTTTGATTCCCAACAATTGCAGGGCAACATGGGTTTAAACCTGGTCGCTTTTGCCTTTCACAACTACTGGACCACTATGACATAATCTTGGATGTAGTGAAGGACAAACAAACCTTTAGTACATAGACTTTGCAAACCTTCAACAAGTGAGATAGTGCACAAAATGCGTGCTAAAGGAATAACTGGAAAGGTGGATTTTTAACTTTCTAACCAATAGAACAGAGAAATGGTAAACAGTCAAGTCCGAGGCTGCTGCGATGAAAAGCTGTTCCACAACATACAGTACTCTTCCCCATTGTGTACCTCATACTCAGTACTCTTCCCCATGTGTACCTCATACTCATGTCTGACATAGAGATGTAAACCATAGCACAATGTCTTCCTTTGCAGACGATACCAAAATATGAGTGTCATCCATTGAGGACACGGCAGATCAACAAAATTTCCAGTGGGCCGCGGAAAAACGATGTTCAAAGATGATAAATTTCCGTTACTACGGAAAAAAATAGAATAAAAGCTAAAACGGAGTATAAAACAAATTCTTAACCACACAAGAGTGAAAAAATCAATGTGAAAGACTTGGAAGTGATAATGTCAGAGGATCTCTCCGGCAAGGATCACAAGAGTCATGATCACATATGCGAGAGGACCGGGCCTCTGGGCGTTGACCCCCTGGAACACCATCTAGGTAGCATCCTAGGGGAAAGTACATAAAAAACATTCAAGAACGGGAATAAGACACTGTAAACACTGGGGATTAACAACTCGCCGGAGTTTAAATAATTTGAAGTCTTGATGCGTAATGTACAGTTGGCAAATTACCTGTCTGCTGAAACAGGAAAATGAATAAATTGATGTTTTGAGTTATCGTTGACAATATAGTTAGTTTTGGGAGAAGTCATATTTTTATTTATACTGTATAATTAAACGACACAAGTTGCGTGTTCGATATATGCTTTACAAATGAGGTTGAAATGTTTGATCAGTGTCAACATGGGAGGTAACTCGGGGAAGGGAGTTTTTATTCCTCCCGCTTGACATTTGCAGTTAGTGTGCAGTAGTATTTGTTGACTTATTAGCACTGAAATACCGAACGATTGTTTAGTGGAGCGCTTACTTTTTTTTTTTTACTGTATTTATTTTTCTTAGGTGTGTGAAATACATTTATTGTAAATTGATTACCTTCCATTCCCATAGGCACTATGGCTCTTATGGGTTTAGTGCTTTCCACTTGAGTATAATAATGATGTAAATTGTTTAGTAGTAGTATTTGTTGAATCTTCGAGCTATGCAAATGTGGTTCTCTTTATTTCTTAGTTATACTGTATTTAATTTATATATATATTTTTTATAATTTTTATAGTATTTTATTTACTGTCTTTTTTAATTTGGAAAGTTGCAAACTGTGTTTGTTTGCTCTTCATTCATTTTATGTATCAAAGTAAAAAAATAAATCAAAATATTGTTGCTTCCTATCTGTTTTGACAAGGATGGAAAGGTTATTTGACGTGACGTGTATTCGCCAATTTGGGTTTGTTGAAGTCTAGTCTGGGCTCCTGTTCCCGTCTCGTGAGCCTAGTCGACTGATGTCTTCCCTCTTTACCTCTATCAAATCTACTCTCCCTGTGACTGGTGTTTTTAACTTCCACTTAAACCCCCTTTGTTCCTAGTCATCTTATCTCAGTCTGACCCTATCATTTCCTCTTGGTATCAGGTATGTAATCATATTCCTTTAGTGCTCTTCTAGTCATTTGGTTCAGCTCCTGTCTCGTACCAGATTGACTGCAGGCCTTTGAGCCATTTAAAGTACATGATGAGGTGGCGGCTCCATACTAGTACTGTAAGATGGACCTGTTGACACAGGTGGTATAGTCTCGATAGATTCTTTACTATGGTTCCAAGACCACTGTTTAGATTCCCTTGCCTCGCATAAATAGGATAAATCTTAATGTACTCGTCTGGTGATGTGGTCGTTGTGATATTTCCTCTCGGATCCTTTTATTGGTGATTATAGTTTTTTATCCTTTTAGCCTTCACCTTGCATCAGGTTTTAATATCCAGTTAATTGGTTAAAAATAAACATTTCTTTTATTAGAGGGTTATTTTATGAGATTCATTGGAAGCGAGGCCACCAGACTAGTTTGCCATTATGTTGAAATAGTATATTCCAGTCCTTAAAACATATTGCGTACACTGAATGTTAAATTTCACTTTTACGTACACGTATATTACTTGTGTTAGCAATATTTCAACACTAGACAGCTCTTTGATGGTTCCAAATATATTCTCCCTTCCTGGGAGCTGCCTGGACGCTAGTGAAGGGAATATATTCTCCCTTCCTGGGAGCTGTCTGGACGCCAGTGAAGGGAATATATTCTCCCTTCCTGGGAGCTGCCTGGATGCCAGTGAAGGGAATATATTCTCCCTTCCTGGGAGCTGCCTGGACCCCAGTGAAGGGAATATATTCTCCCTGCCTGGGAGCTGCCTGGACGCCAGTGAAGGGCTCTTCACCAATAAAGAATTGCAGCTACTTTTCCCTTCGTTGAATAAACAAATAACCAGTTTCATACGTTTAACTCTTAAGGTTTAAGGCATAACTGTTGATAATCCGAATACATTCTCACTAATATTAAAACGCTACATCCCATTTGACAAGTCTTAATGTTTGTATACCATACAACCTTGTTTGTGTGTGGGATGTGTATGTGGTGTGTGAGGGTTATGTATATGTCGGGTTGTGTATGTGTGTGTGGGGGGGGGCTTTGACAGATGTATAGATAAGTGCACACGTGCTAATCTATAATTTATGGAAAAAATAATTTTCAGAAAACTAAAATATTGCTGCATAGCTATAAATTTTTCATCTTGTATTAAATAAGACTTTTGTTAAATATTTATCCTGAAATGCAGTTCAGAAATCTAGTGTGGCTTAAAATATGATAATTTACCTATATAACTTTTTATATGGATTCTTCGTATTACCAGTAAATTGGAGTCTGAGATCTTTTATTGAGGGAGAATTGCCTCCCTGCATAGTTACTGAGCTGTCAGTGAACTAGTGTAGCCTAGTTAGGGGATTTGTTCCAGGATAGTTGCTGCGTTATCAGTTAATATTAACCAGCTGCTAACTAGAGAGGAAAACTGGTGAAGTAGATGACGTCAGCTGAGCCGCCTTGCATGTTTCCGGGAAGTTATTACTGGGATTTTTTTAATATTTTTTTTTTTATACTGTTCAGTGTTTACCAGAAGGTGGCCCTCTGTACGTCCGTCCCTCCACCCCCCTCTGTACGTCCGTCCCTCCACCCCCCTCTGTACGTCCGTCCCTCCACCCCCTCTGTACGTCCGTCCCTCCACCCCTCTGTACGTCCGTCCCTCCACCCCTCTGTACGTCCGTCCTCCACCCCTCTGTACGTCCGTCCCTCCACCCCCTCTGTACGTCCGTCCCTCCACCCCTCTGTACGTCCGTCCCTCCACCCCCCTCTGTACGTCCGTCCCTCCACCCCCCTCTGTACGTCCGTCCCTCCACCCCCCTCTGTACGTCCGTCCCTCCACCCCCCTCTGTACGTCCGTCCCTCCACCCCCTCTGTACGTCCGTCCCTCCACCCCTCTGTACGTCCGTCCTCCACCCCTCTGTACGTCCGTCCCTCCACCCCCTCTGTACGTCCGTCCCTCCACCCCTCTGTACGTCCGTCCCCCCACCCCTCTGTACGTCCGTCCCTCCACCCCCTCTGTACGTCCGTCCCTCCACCCCCTCTGTACGTCCGTCCCTCCACCCCTCTGTACGTCCGTCCCTCCACCCCTCTGTACGTCCGTCCCTCCACCCCTCTGTACGTCCGTCCCTCCACCCCTCTGTACGTCCGTCCTCCACCCTCTGTACGTCCGTCCCTCCACCCCCTCTGTACGTCCGTCCCTCCACCCCCTCTGTACGTCCGTCCCTCCACCCCTCTGTACGTCCGTCCCTCCACCCCCTCTGTACGTCCGTCCCTCCACCTCTGTACGTCCGTCCCTCCACCCTCTGTACGTCCGTCCCTCCACCCTCTGTACGTCCTTCCCCCCCTCACTGTACGTCTTCCCTCCACCCTCTGTACGCCCTCCCCTACACCCTCTGTATGGCCGCAAGGTGTCTGGACAAGCCCCGGCAGCGCTGAATTCTGCACGCAGTGTGATGGGTGGCAGCAGCAGCAGCAGGAGGGTGGTTGTGAGCTTGCAATCCTTGTGTGGGGGGTAACACAAGATTTCCTACTGCGTCGCGTCCCTCGTACCTTGATAAGCAAGTCTCACTTGTGTTACTCTGCAACTTACTGTATATGTGGATGAAAACTAACAAAGAACAAATGTTGCATTTCAAACTTCTACAGACTGTTTTAAAACTGTTAAGTGTGAGATATTAAGGTAGATTTGTTGGTAATGAACCAATTTTGTCGCCTGTGAGCCCACTTATCCCAGTTGGGATTGAAAATGGGATCCATAGCTTCATAAATGATTACAACTGTCTCCGGCGTCGTATTATCGGAGTACCACTAGAGGGTACCAGAAGCTGTGTGGAGATGAGCAGAGAGCGCGTGTACTTACTCCTTTTTGTGGATCATCTTCCCCATGACTGGGTCTTTGATCAGGCCTCCTGGGTCATACTGCTGCCGCAAAGTTTGAAGGACTACAGACTACTTATTCTGCAAAGATCACTGCGTGTCCCCCTTTCCCTGGGTCTGGATGAGAAATATGGTCCAAATTTGGATGGTGAAAGGAATAGATCCAGAACAAGGGATTACAATGCTGTTATGTGAAATATCCCCCCTTCCATCCCCTGACAGAGCGGAAGTCCCACACGTGTCTACAACATACAATCCCACGTAGGCATCTCAGCCCGACTGATCAGTAATAGTTTGGAATGTTTGGACGAAGAATTTTAGTAGGTAAATCTGATATATATTCTTTTTTTTTTTTTGTAACCTAGTGAGGCTTATCGTCTAGTCTCATGGAGTATTTATTGTACCCTACGTTTCAGTGGTATTATTTTTCCACCATCTGCTAGTTAAGGATTTTCGGTGTTTAAATTAGGATCCAGGCCATCTTATATTTTCCAGATGTAAATTGTATATCTTTCTAAATTGCTCACCAGGGAGTAGTTTGAGAAATTTTAGGCTTCCCCAATAATTTAGGTGTTTGCATATATATTGGCAAGAACGTTCTTTGTAAAGTTCTCCAAATCGTCAAATTTGCCTACCTTAAATTGAATTGTTAATGTGCAGTAATACACCGGTTTAGAGAGCACCTCTTTGAAGGTTCTTGTTATCCAGCAGTTATGGTAGCAACATTTGTGATTCTTTAACTTAAGATATTCCGACTTGGTTACTCCCACCTCCTTTGAGTTCCTCTTCCGCTCTGAGTGATTGTTCTGTTCCTATCTATAGTGTGTCAAGACACGAGAGAGAATTGGAAAAAGTCCTGTGGTTAAAGGAACTGAGCATTTCGCTGTGACGACCACTGATTTTAAGTACGTTTTGTTAAGAAGTGCAGAAGCATCTGTCCGTTTTCCCAGTTGCCCCTTGTACGTATTGTGTGTGCTGTTACATCATGATCACATTCGTCGGAGACTTGAGTATTGCGTGTGTATATTATATTACGTCAGTACTTTGCTACTCTTCCACACAGGATTTGTACACAGGTATCAGTCTGTCTTCATACACACTGTAATTCTAAGTATTCATGAGTGGCGAGAAAGGTTACATGCAACTTTAATGACTCTTGTAATGAATAGGCTTTAAACCCTCATTAACCAACCCACCTTGGCTTGCAATGTATCCATAACTGTGGTAACTGCAGCAGTTGCGAAAGGCGGAAGCTTTCTGCTCTAAACTCATGTTATGGCCTACTACACCCTGGCTATGAGAGTAGCGTGTCTGTCACACGATTAGTGGTGGGAGGAGAGTTTCCAAGGCTCCATCACTCCATGTACTGAATAATCGTACAACAGTTTAGTGCCTCTTGTAAGCAATTAAGAATTTTATTTTATGTTGTCCAGGGTTTTATAATTGTTGATAACGTGTGTATTGTTCCAGTCACGGTATTGTGCCTTCTTGTTCTTTAACATGTTTCCCAATTTTTCCAAGTTCAAAAATTTTGGTAGCACGTGACGTCATTGCTAGCCTTGTTCCACTGTTATTCCCTTCATGTCTGCCTCCACTATTTTAGCCCCGTCTCCTTTGTTTTTGTGTTATTGTTATCAGTATTTTTGTGAGATTGAGATCTAGGTCACTCTTTGAGCTCTTTCTTTAATCACGTTTTTGTTCTTTAATTCATTCTTTTAGTCTTTTAACCATATAAATGATTAAGAATGACAAAAACCGTGGTCTCATTTTGGTCATGTTACGTCCACTTTTCCCTCCCTCCACTTACCTTTGTTGTTTGGTCCGGGTGTATGGTCATCCTCCTCCTCCCATTGTCTTGCACCAACAGTTCTGTCAGTCTGCTGGAAATAAAACTTTGAAAGCTGTTGTAGTTACTGAATCCATAAATGTCTGCTTGACGATAACGTCATTTTACTGTGTCTGTTTCTGAGTACCTGATGAGTAAGATGTGATGGGCCTGTAGACCACTAGCAGCAGTAGCCTGGTTGAGTAGGTAACCTAAAGCCTTGCCTCAAACCTGGCTGCGAGTTTCAGACAACTGTGTTCACAGATATGCCTTAATAAACTCCCAGCTCAGGCTAACACATTTAATTACCTTGTGTTTATAACTCATCTTGTGACTGACAGGAAAATATAACTAGATTGTTGCCAGGCTGTAACTATTGTACAAAAGTGTAGTCGCAATATACAAGAAAATAGAGGAACACTGCAGCCCATATTTGGCAGATTCTTGTCAAACCCACTAACAAATATTCGTCCAACCCATTATCAATATTACTCAAAGAATAAGCTTTGATAACCCTATTAACTCTAGTCTGCTTGACTCTGCAACTCTTTTCCTTCACTCTTTTCGGCATTACACACAGGCACAGTTGGGTGGCAGCAGGTAAACCTGGAGTTCTTGCTAGGGTAGTAAATCCTTTGCCTGCTGGAAGGACTAGCGAGGTTGAGAGAGGATCTGGGCATACACTACACAGAAGGCATTACCAGGAGTATGTATAAACTACACAGTTTTGGCAGCATGCATGTAAGGCACATCTGAGAGCTGCCGGCAGAAACACTCTCCTTGGTATCCATCCTATCTTTTACAGTTCATTTGGGATTGTAAAACTTTGTGACTCAGAGTGGCCTGCTGTCGCCGTCACTGAAGACGCATGTTGCTGAACAAGACTTTATTAGGGGATAGTTTTGTGTAATACTTGAAGCTCTGCCAACGAAACGTTGTCCCAATAAAAACTTTTTTTTGCAACGTTTCTTTTTTTTCCTTTACTTCTTATTTGGTTGTTCCTGGACAACTTTCATTTCTCTTCTAAGACGTTTTATACTATTATCCGGTGACTGATCTCTGCACGTGGTACAATATGTGGATAAGTACATATTATAGCTTTACTCCCAAGTTTTTGAGAGACGCTGGCGTGCAATATTCAACAAAACGTTTGGTCATTGATAATTGTTCCTTCAACATTTGCAGCCATATTAATGCTAGAAAATAACATTTGCTCATTCTCATTTTCACATTTTAATTCTTTATTTACCCGACGTTTCCACAGCCAGAAAAAAGACATAATGAACTGACAATTGTTTGTAGCTAAATTAGTAATTGTGATTCCTGTGTGACTTGCTGGAAACAGCGGTGTTATTGTTGATAGTTATGTGAAGATGGTTCCAGGAATCATCCTACCATCCCTGTTGACAGCCTGAGTGAGTCCTACGTCAGCATAAGTCTACCAGGCACCCTCTACTGTGGTGTCAACAGTGATGCTGAGTCACCTGTTCACAGGTGCCTCGATCGACACCTGCTCCACCATGAATACATATGCTGTTGCCACGCTTAACACGGGTGACTCACTCGCTGGCCTACCTACACCCTTACCTACACAAGACTTATCCCTGTCTTAGAGGCAGTACCTGACTAGCGGTGCTGTGGTGCCCACGTTGGACTGCACCAAAAGGCTATTTTCTTAGCCAGGTGCCGAATCAACCAGGTTGTGACAGATAAGTGGGCCATCATCAACAGACTGGTTGACCAGACAAGCCTGGTCCAGGACCTGGCTTTGAGAGTAGGAACCGTCTCGAAACCCATCAAAGGTAAGGCCATCTGAGGAGCCGGCAATCAAGAGGCGCGTTGTGACACCGGCCGACCAAGAGGCGCGTTGTGACACCGGCCGACCAAGAGGCGCGTTGTGACACCGGCCGACCAAGAGGCGCGTTGTGACACCGGCCGACCAAGAGGCGCGTTGTGACACCGGCCGACCAAGAGGCGCGTTGTGACACCGGCCGACCAAGAGGCGCGTTGTGACACCGGCCGACCAAGAGGCGCGTTGTGACACCGGCCGACCAAGAGGCGCGTTGTGACACCGGCCGACCAAGAGGCGCGTTGTGACACCGGCCGACCAAGAGGCGCGTTGTGACACCGGCCGACCAAGAGGCGCGTTGTGACACCGGCCGACCAAGAGGCGCGTTGTGACACCGGCCGACCAAGAGGCGCGTTGTGACCCGCCGACCAAGAGGCCGTAACGGCCACCAAGAGGCGCGTTGTGACACCGGCCGACCAAGAGGCGCGTTGTGACACCGGCCGACCAAGAGGCGCGTTGTGACACCGGCCGACCAAGAGGCGCGTTGTGACACCGGCCGACCAAGAGGCGCGTTGTGACACCGGCCGACCAAGAGGCGCGTTGTGACACCGGCCGACCAAGAGGCGCGTTGTGACACCGGCCGACCAAGAGGCGCGTTGTGACACCGGCCGACCAAGAGGCGCGTTGTGACACCGGCCGACCAAGAGGCGCGTTGTGACACCGGCCGACCAAGAGGCGCGTTGTGACACCGGCCGACCAAGAGGCGCGTTGTGACACCGGCCGACCAAGAGGCGCGTTGTGACACCGGCCGACCAAGAGGCGCGTTGTGACACCGGCCGACCAAGAGGCGCGTTGTGACACCGGCCGACCAAGAGGCGCGTTGTGACACCGGCCGACCAAGAGGCGCGTTGTGACACCGGCCGACCAAGAGGCGCGTTGTGACACCGGCCGACCAAGAGGCGCGTTGTGACACCGGCCGACCAAGAGGCGCGTTGTGACACCGGCCGACCAAGAGGCGCGTTGTGACACCGGCCGACCAAGAGGCGCGTTGTGACACCGGCCGACCAAGAGGCGCGTTGTGACACCGGCCGACCAAGAGGCGCGTTGTGACACCGGCCGACCAAGAGGCGCGTTGTGACACCGGCCGACCAAGAGGCGCGTTGTGACACCGGCCGACCAAGAGGCGCGTTGTGACACCGGCCGACCAAGAGGCGCGTTGTGACACCGGCCGACCAAGAGGCGCGTTGTGACACCGGCCGACCAAGAGGCGCGTTGTGACACCGGCCGACCAAGAGGCGCGTTGTGACACCGGCCGACCAAGAGGCGCGTTGTGACACCGGCCGACCAAGAGGCGCGTTGTGACACCGGCCGACCAAGAGGCGCGTTGTGACACCGGCCGACCAAGAGGCGCGTTGTGACACCGGCCGACCAAGAGGCGCGTTGTGACACCGGCCGACCAAGAGGCGCGTTGTGACACCGGCCGACCAAGAGGCGCGTTGTGACACCGGCCGACCAAGAGGCGCGTTGTGACACCGGCCGACCAAGAGGCGCGTTGTGACACCGGCCGACCAAGAGGCGCGTTGTGACACCGGCCGACCAAGAGGCGCGTTGTGACACCGGCCGACCAAGAGGCGCGTTGTGACACCGGCCGACCAAGAGGCGCGTTGTGACACCGGCCGACCAAGAGGCGCGTTGTGACACCGGCCGACCAAGAGGCGCGTTGTGACACCGGCCGACCAAGAGGCGCGTTGTGACACCGGCCGACCAAGAGGCGCGTTGTGACACCGGCCGACCAAGAGGCGCGTTGTGACACCGGCCGACCAAGAGGCGCGTTGTGACACCGGCCGACCAAGAGGCGCGTTGTGACACCGGCCGACCAAGAGGCGCGTTGTGACACCGGCCGACCAAGAGGCGCGTTGTGACACCGGCCGACCAAGAGGCGCGTTGTGACACCGGCCGACCAAGAGGCGCGTTGTGACACCGGCCGACCAAGAGGCGCGTTGTGACACCGGCCGACCAAGAGGCGCGTTGTGACACCGGCCGACCAAGAGGCGCGTTGTGACACCGGCCGACCAGAGGCGCGTTGTGACACCGGCCGACCAAGAGGCGCGTTGTGACACCGGCCGACCAAGAGGCGCGTTGTGAACCGGCCGACCAAAGGCGCGTTGTGACACCGGCCGACCAAGAGGCGCGTTGTGACACCGGCCGACCAAGAGGCGCGTTGTGACACCGGCCGACCAAGAGGCGCGTTGTGACACCGGCCGACCATCAACTGAACTTTAATAATAATTATTTCTATACAGACAATAGCTGACATCAATGACATACTACTATATAGAAAGCCCCTTGTTATGCTGAGCATTTCCCGCAAATTAGGTTAATTTTGTCCCCCAGGATGCGACCCACACCAGTCCACTAACACCCAGGTACCTATTTTACTGATGGGTGAACATTGGACAGCAAGTGTCTTAAGGAAACACGTCGTAATGTATCCAGCCGTACCGGGTATCGACCCCCGGACCACAGTGTGAGAGCTGAGTGCGCTACCGATCGAGCTACGGGATACCTTCCTGTTGCCTCTTGTTTGATACACCAACACTGCTCATCTTTCTGCCAAGTCTTCAAGGGGAGTTCTTGATTCTGGCGTAAGGCTGTAAGGGGCTGTACAACCCTTACGGGTTTAGTTTCCTTTTTAATATAATAATCCCGGCCTCATAACAGATTGCTAGATTGGTAGCGCACTCATCTCACACGTTGAGGTCTGTGGTTTGATACTCGGTACGGGTGGAAACATTAGGACGTGTTTCCTTAGGACACCTGCTCTCCCTGTCCACCTAGCAGTAAAATATGTACCTGGGTGTTAGCCGACTGGTATGGGTCGCATCCTGGGGACAAAATTGACCTAATTTGGCCGAAATGTTCTGCACAACAAGGGGCTTTCTATATATTAGTATGTCATTGATGTCAGCTATGGTCTGTATACCTTGCACATGTAGATATAATGTATTATTATTTGTAAAGATGGTCAGTAGTGTTAATATAGGTCTGCTAGCAGGAACAACGGTAGTTTCCTTTAAACTGGATCATCTCTTGTAGCGGGTGTTGTATCAGCCAGGTTGTGATGGGCCAGCGAGCCACTGCTGACAACTTGCTGTATCAGGCAGTCGTCAGGACAATCTGGCCTCAGACCAGGCTGCGAGAGTTGACTAATCCTGGAGACCGGTCACAGGTGTATCTGGTGGGCACAGGTGTATAGGTAGTAATAAGTGGCTGAGGTGTTAGAGAGAAGTGAAACTCATCCCATCCTCTTAACAGTTTCACTGTTGCAAACATAGTCAAACGAGCGATTGTTTAAAGTTTTAAACTGTGATTATCTGACAGATCGTTCTGGTGCGCACAGACGCTGCTTTTGTTTTTAAAAGTCACTTTTTATCGCCTTCATCTTAATTTTATTTATTGGTGTTGTGGTATGTTAAAATTGATTATTATTTTTTTTAGCTAATGAAGGACTTAACCTGACGTAAATAGAGAAATTTGCAGCAAACCGTGTGTGTGTGTGTGTGTGTATGTAATCTACATTGTATTTGCGATGACGGGTTGAAGAAGTGTGCGTGTCACTTAACACTTAACCTGAAATCATGGATCGTAAACGCGATTTAAGAATGATGAGGAGGCCAGCTTGTCACCTCGCTGACCGACCCTTTCTCCCAGTCCTCCTACCAGTTAAAAGGTGCGAATTGTCCATAATTACTATCGCATTTGCTTTGTCTGCTTTCGTAAAGTGAAGTCTAGGATCTTTCCTTAATTCATAGTATAACTTAAATATCTTTGAGGACAATTGTGTTGCAGAGGTGTGAGCAAAGCTCAGACCTCTGCAACACTGCTTATATCTTCCTGCATTTTTTCAGTGTATTCTACCGAAGTGACTTTCATGGTTATTTTAGGTATAGGGTGATGTATTTATACTCAGAGACGGAGCTCGGCCAAACAACGTCTGCTTTCCTTAAGTGAATGTGACCTGACCTGACTAGGTTGGGGCATTGGCTTAAGCCGGTAGGAGCCTTGGACTTGCCTCGCGTGGGCCAGTAGGCCTGTTGCAGTGTTCCTTCTTTCTTATGTTCTATACCTATCTACTGATGGTCACTGAGAGGGAGGCCTGTGGGCAGCGGCCTACGTGTGTAGTTCATAAAGGAGTCACGTGACTAAGGCCTGGCAAGGGACCCTGCCTATAAATGGTACTTCCACATGTATATACTATACAAGTCTTGCATCATTGACAAAGTGCTTGGCTTCTTAGGTGGGAAGGCCATCAGCTACACGCCAGTCACCTCACTGGTACATTCCATCTCGCTAGTCAATGCCAAACTTTTTTTTAAGCTTAAGCGTATCCCTCGAATAACTGGCCCTGTTTTCCCTTCTAAATTTGCTGGCACTTAGTGTCGATGACATGGAACGAAGAATATGGATTTCGGAATGTGAAAAATTATTTTTATAGCTTTACTTTGTTGACAATAGTCGTGCAAATTTAATAATGTTTCTTTAAGGCAGAGTAGCCAAATGATTCTGTGGAATTGTAAAAAAAATACAGCTTGATCAGCGTGGCTGTTGATGTTGGCTCCACGCACTCCCAAGTAAGCACCATAATTGTTGATCAGGAAATTTAAAGTCACTTAATATTTTATTGGTACGTGTCCTTATATTTCACGAGCGGACGTTGAAAAGTCTTGGACCCTCTATGCTTATAGAATTTCTCTGTTTATGATTGCGTTGTGTGCGCTTGTGTTACCGTGGTGGGCGTGCCAGATCCCACAGGCTGTTGAATCAAGCGTTCTTTCTTGTGAAGGTCGGCTTAACTGCCAGTAAAGACAAGATAACATTGAGGATATTGTGAAAGATATTTTTTGTGGTTATGTGTTGAGTAATGCTCACCGTGCATCCTCTGTTATACTGTAAACTTGTTAAGTTTCCAGAGCTTGTAAAGCTTTGGGAACTTTAAATATAGTGTTATCAACACTCCCCTAACTTGGTTTTTAAGAGGGAATTGATAGGTACCTTTACCTTTTGATATACCTTTGAAGAGTTTCGAAAGTTTCACTACTCTCGGAGCCCGGCTCGTCCGGTGCTTGCCTGGTCAACCAGGCTGTTGCATCTGGAGGCCCGCTGCCTCACATATCCATCACAGCCTGGTTGATCTGGCACCTGGTGAAGATACTTGTCCAGCTTCCTCTTCAAGGTTCCTAGTCTTTTTTCCCATTAGCTTTGGTATTTGTTGTACTGTGAAACCCATCATAACTGGGTGATGCTGGCACCAACAGCCTGACTGATTGATCATCTGGAATCAGGCCTCAGGGTAATGAGTTCCAGACCCTGGATCAACACTAGGAATGGGTTTGGCACCTTGATTCTATTGGGAACACTCATTTTATCACTGGATAGAGTAGTACCTACATTTATGGTTGTTTACAAATATGGTAGAAAGTATGGCTGAAGTTCCTCCGAATACAGACTTGTGACAGTGTAGACCTTTGATGAGTTTCGAGAGTTTCTCTACTCTGAGCCCGGCCATGGGCCAGGCTCGTCTGGTGCTCGCCTTGTCAACAAATGTAGAGCAGGAATTCTCAATTTTACCTCCATCATTAACCCCCCTCGGCTTGATGTATTTCTCCATTTATCAACTTCTATATAAAACAAAATTATCGCCATCATAAAGAGACAGAAAAACAAGGTCAGAAAAAAATAAATTGAATTATTTAATTATCAGGTACATCAAATATTTACCCCTTGGCATGTAATTTTTTTACCCCCGAGGGGTAAATTTACCCCTGGTTGAGACTCACTGGTTTAGAGCTTTATGAAGTTCATAGTTTGATAAAACTCTACAGCCACACTGTCTTGGAAAGGCTGTGTTGCGTCTTTTTCATTTGGTCCACAGTTTTGTTCCAGGTTGAGCGACTGACTACGTCTTCACTTCTGTTTCTGCTAACTCTATACTCTGTAAGAGAAACGTTTCGAAATAGATACTTAACTGTTGCACATGTGTCTTATTTCTAATGTGCAGGTTTCTGTCGTGAAGGATTTCAAGAGATGTGGGTGAAGGTTGAGCTAGTTTTTATGCGGTGGACGTTTTTGCTAGTTGTGGACACGAGTGTGACTAAGCGAGGTGAGTGACCAACTTGCTGGAGTGAGACATATGGGAAAAGAGGCAAAATGAACTTGCTGAAAAAATAGGATCGCCGTGGGCACAATAAGAGAACATTGTATCAACATCCGTGGTGCTCAGACTTTTCAACATCTTACCAGAAGATATCGGGAACACCACTGGACTGTGTGGAAGTCTTTAAGATGAGACTTGTATACCTTCGATATATCTTTGATGAGTTCCAAGTGTTTCTCTACTCAGAGCCCGGCCTTGGGCCAGTCTTGTATTATATCTTAACACAAGACACAGTGAACTGTCATGTGTTAAGATATAACTGGAATCATTTCTACGAACTTAACACTGTAGAAAGATGTTGACCGAGTTGTGATATTAGTAAAGTCGACACATGGAAGACGGGAATAAGTGAAGATAAGACACAATATAGGAACAGTAATTAGATGTAACTATTGAGACTAAGAAAAGATATATGGAAGTACTGTCCTGGTTTGACTGGATGAAACTTGACTAATGATAGGCCTACTGCAGTGTTCATTTGTTCTTGACCATATAAATTCTGGGGTGGTCACTATCCCAGTCCAGGCCTGGCCTGTTGATGGCCTGATCTATCAAGCAGTTGATATTAGCCACATGCAGTCTGACGTATGCGCTACTGCCCGTCTAATCAACAACTGCCTAGAGGAATAAAGTTTGCTCTTAAAGACAGCTAGTCACCCAGGGGTATGTTGGTAATTCCTCCTATGCTTGTAGGGTAATGAAAGTTCTTGATTTACAGGCAGATAAAGCAGTTTAAATCCAGATGAACTTGTTGGTATATTAATGCCTCCACGAACGAGTAGTTTTAAGCTATTAACTTGCCAGAAATGTAACCCCCAGGAGCCCAGTACTGGGCACCTCAAGGTTTGAAGCATTGATGGCCAAGTGCATTAAGGCGAATAAGAATTTTGGTGGGTTTCTCACGAGGCGTGCTGAAGGATCGGGAGTTAGATTCCTGGCCAGTCGCAGTAGTTAATTGTTGTAATATTTAACACTTTTAAACTACTCTTCTCCTCTGCATCTGGGCCTTTTGATGTTTATATGGGCATACTAGTCTTGTGGTTGTACCCTTTCCTTTCCAGCGTTGCTAGTTGTACCTTTGTACCTTCCCTAACACCAGTAGGAACATCTGCAATTTTAACACCATCACATGCTATCGTTCTGTCATGTGATTGAAACTGAAGATAAATATTGTGCACTCTAGTAGGAGTACTGGCGTCGTGTAGATATAAACGGGCAGGTAAATCTTTCAAACCTCGTAAAAACCTTCCTCGTGGGTTATTTGTGAGATAGCAGCAGCAGCAGCAGCAGCAGCAGCCGCCGCCGCCGCCCATGCGGTGAGCTCAACAACTGTCGACTGAGTCACCTTAGCAATAATATTGACGTACAAGTATAACTCATTTGAAGCTTCATTATCTGAGAAGCTTGCCATAGTTATTGTGTTGCCAGCTTCCCCGTGTTGGTCTAACTTGTGTTGATGGAGGAGTGATTGTTTTTTAGCGTGCTTCTCCTACCTTGATTAATACTGTGTTTGTCCCAGTGATCGTGTTACTGTGTGGGACGGAGGGACGGCACAGCAAAGGTAGCGAATATTTTAGTCAAATTTGATACATCACAACTGCGTCTGCTCTATTCTATGAGAGTTACAAAGAGGGAAAATAGTCCCACTGCATTATTCCATCAGGTGGATATGATACCTGAAGGTGGTTTGGAGGGGTCAGTCCCCGCGGCCCGACTGTCAGCCTCAGCTGGAAGACTTGGGTAAAGCATAGTGCTTTACCCAAGTGGAAATGAGTTATTACTTAGGAATTACCATCTCTCAGGACGGTCTGTCCCATACAACAGGCGGGGATGATGGGATTTTTGCCTTACCTTAATTAATACCTTCGATGAGTTCTGGGTGTCTGTATTCCAGGCTCATCTGGTACTTGCCTGGTCAACCAGGCTGTTGCTGTTTGCGAAGATAGAGGGTGGATTTGGATGGAAGAGGAGGGAAAGGGGGAGAAATGACACGCAGCTGACCGGTTGTATAAAAAAATCAGAATTCATGGCAGCCAGTGTTGTAACCACTGCACCATGGCGGCTTAATAAGGTTAATACAACTAAGTATTTCTAATACAGTAGTAAGGTTAGCATGGGCCACACTGTGACCATAAATGCAGGCTTCTACACATTGATCGTGCACTTTGGGCATGTTCGGCCACTTTATTGCCACAGCTCTCGTAACACGTTTTAATTTGCTGCTGCTGCTGTGTGTGTGTGTGTGTGTGTGTGTATATATATATATATATATATATATATATATATATATATATATATTAGTGCCGAATAGGTAAAAACTGGTCACTTAACAAGAACTCTTTTAAAATTAAGGCCTTTCTAAAACTTTCTCTTATACGTTTAAAGATATATTTTTTTAATTATATTAATGTAAAAATTAATAATTTTGTACCAATTTTTTTTAGAAAACTTAGCTAACCTTATTATAACAAACCAAATTTAATTTAGTCTATTCCAACTAAATATATTTATTTCGTTAGGTTCAGAATGATTTTTACGAAATTATTGCTCACAAATTTTCGCTTGCCTTATTCGGCAAGAAGAGCATTGCTAGATTATATTTAGATTTTGCCACCGAAGTGGCTAGTTTATTGTGCACCCCATATCCATCCTGTGGACGGTAGCGCAAGAGCATATGGATACACAAAAGACCTAGGCACTAGGCCCCAAAGGGGTTAACAATTGTACATTTGTATTTATATCTACATTTCAGTTATCTGTTACAAACAAATTTAGGAAATTTGCTTAGTACAATTGGTATCTTATTTCATGAATAAGATATCTTGACATGTCACATAGGTTTTTATACTGTCTATCTCTATATTCCTCAATAAGTGGACATTCAAGCACATAGTGTTCAAGACAGTGAACATATGCCTGATCACATAATGTGCATTTAGTTTGATCATCATCTGTGTCTCTCCCAAACTGCTAGAAGTACTTGTAGCCAAGCCTAAGGCTGGCCACTACAACATCAGTCAGTACTTGTAGCCAAGCCTAAGGCTGGCCACTACAACATCAGTCAGTACTTGTAGCCAAGCCTAAGGCTGGCCACTACAACATCAGTCAGTACTTGTAGCCAAGCCTAAGGCTGGCCACTACAACATCAGTCAGTACTTGTAGCCAAGCCTAAGGCTGGCCACTACAACATCAGTCAGTACTTGTAGCCAAGACTAAGGCTGGCCACTACAACATCAGTCAGTACTTGTAGCCAAGCCTAAGGCTGGCCACTACAACATCAGTCAGTACTTGTAGCCAAGCCTAAGGCTGGCCACTACATCAGTCAGTACTTGTAGCCAAGCCTAAGCCTGGCCACTACAACATCAGTCAGTACTTGTAGCCAAGCCTAAGCCTGGCCACTACAACATCAGTCAGTACTTGTAGCCAAGCCTAAGCCTGGCCACTACAACATCAGTCAGTGTTCACATTGCAAGTTGCTCCATAAACATACTTATCTACGTTCATGTTATCGCAGAATATATATATACGTACGTTAGGAAGTGCGTGTGTCAGGAGGTACATAAATGTTAAAAGTAAAACATGAAAACAAGAGTCGGAACGTAGCTTCACGACTAGGTATTACAAAGCCAGCGTCCAGTGAATGTGGATCATCATAGTTTACAAGGCGGGTCAGGTGGTGTCCTGGACACTGACAAAAAACAACTCTGTGAGTTCACAGACTGAATAGGTAGTAAAAGTTGAGCTTATGGCTAGCTTATGAAGGTTTAGTGAGGCACTGAGCCAGTGGGTTGAATCACGTTTGCAATTTGCAGCAGTTAGGAAAGTTGCACGGGGACTTGTAGATGGACAGGTGGCTCAATACTGACTCCAAGCTGGGAGAGTTGCTACAACGAACACGCAGCATTTTGTCGGGGATACAACTACGAACACGCAGCATTTTGTCGGGGATACAACTACGAACACGCAGCATTTTGTCGGGGATACAACTACGAACACGCAGCATTTACACACACAACCCGCACATAGAAGAGGGGCACATGTTGCCCCCTTCCCTCTTGTTCAACCAGCAGTAAATAGGTATCTTAAGAGTTGATAAATTAGACACATGTGCAACACTTGGGCTTCATCAGTCCATGCAAAGGAGAATGGTGAAGAACAGGAGGAGTATGAGGTAATGTTTTCAAGATTGATGGACTGATTACATCGACTCCTGTTCTTCACAATTCTCCTTTGTATGGACTGATGAAGCCACTGTGTGGCGAAATGTTTCTTCATTAAAGATACCCAAGTGTTGCATATGTGTCTAATTTATCAACTTGTCGGTTCTCTGACCCATTCATCTACATGTTTAGTCTGTCTGCTGTTGTGAGTCACATCTTAGTGAAGATAGAGGTCACAGTGGTAACTGGTCACTTTGACTTTCTTGCATCTTTTCCCATCTTCTTTCTCTATAAAGTAATTCAATCTGTCCTATTGAGACAAAGTAGGTCTTTAATTACCGTATTGTCCGGCATATAACTCACTTTTTCCCCCCATAGTCTTGGAAAATCAGCCTGCGCCTTATATGCCCAAGGTGAGGGTCAAGGGTAGGCTTTGTGTTACACTTTAGCAGTTATTTACTAACGTTACGTTACAACTGCTTGGTAACATCGTCTTTTATGACTACGATCGTGCGCCTTATATGCCCGAGAATACGGTATATGGAATTGAACCTGTTTCTCAATATCTTCGCCTCGCGGCCTGGTCACAGACCGGGCCGCGGGGGCGTTGACCCCCGGAACTTTCTCTAGGTAAACTCCAGGTAATACCTCTGACTTCTTTGATGAGTTCAGTGTGTTTCTGCTCCGCCATGGTCCAGGATGCGACCCACACCAGTCGACTAACAACCCAGGTACCTGTTTGCTGCTAGGTGAACATGACAACAGGTGTAAGGAAACAAGACGAAATGTTTCCACCCCGCCGGGAATCGAACCCGGGCCCTCCGTGTGTGAAGCGAGAGCTTTAGCCACCAGGTAACCGGGCCTGCTACCCCACATATACATCACAGTCTGGTTGATCTGGACTCATTGTCTTGTCATGGTCAGGTAAACAAGAAATACTAGTTTCAGTACTAACCCATACGTGTATGTATACCTGAGCCTGTACTCGCCTAGCTGTGGTTGCAAGGGTCGATTTTCAGATCCTGGCCCTATCTCTTCACTCGCCAGCCTCGTGGGGCCTATCGTACCTCCTCTTAAAACTATGTATAGAGCCAGCTTCCATCATTCACCAAAATCTTTCCATTTACCCACCACCAGGCTGAAGAAATGCTTCCTAATATCCCTGTGACTTGTGTGATTAACTTCCAATGGTTTCACAGTGTCATGAAGAATGCCATGCGTCATTCTTCAGGTCACTGTGTTACCTCACTCTCCGCCTATACGGTACCCTGTGGCCTGGTGGCAAAAGCTCTCGCTTCACACAGTGAGGGTCCGGGTTAGATTCCCGGCGAAGGGTGGAAACATCGGACGTGTTTCCTTACACCGGTTGTCCATGTTCACCCATCTTTAAAATGGGTACCTGGGTGTTTGTCGACTGGTGTGGGTCGCATCCTGGGACAAAACTGATCTAATTTATGCTCTGCATAACAAGGGGCCTTCTATATAGTAGTATGTCATTGATGTCAGCTAGGCCTGTATACCTTGTACTTGTAGTAAATAAAGATATATTATTATATATATACAATGTCATTTTAACCTCTATGTTAGAAGTGATGAAGATCGCAGTATTTGCTTACGTGTCTTTGTAAATTAGTATTTTTCTTCATCAGAGTACCCGCCAATCCTGTTTACCTTACACAGATAACCCCACACAGGAGAGAGAAACTTATGACGTTTCGGTCCGTCTTGGACCATTTACGAAGTTAGTGTGGCTCTGTCAATGGTCCAAGTCGGACCGAAACGTCGTAGTAAGCTTCCCTCTACTGTGTGTGCGTTATTTGTGTGTTGTTCCAGTCACGGTGTAAGAATATAAGAAAGGAGGAACACTGCAGTAGGCCTCTGGGTCCATATTGTGCTTTTTTTGTTGGTGTTTGTCTTGTTGGTATCACCACCCACACCCTCGCTACCACAATCACCACCCACACCCTCGCTACCACAATCACCACCCACACCCTCGCTACCACAATCACCACCCACACCCTCGCTACCACAATCACCACCCACACCCTCGCTACCACAATCACCACCCACACCCTCGCTACCACAATCACCACCCACACCCTCGCTACCACAATCACCACCCACACCCTCGCTACCACAATCACCACCCACACCCTCCTACCACAATCACCACCCACACCCTCGCTACCACAATCACCACCCACACCCTCGCTACCACAATCACCACCCACACCCTCGCTACCACAATCACCACCCACACCCTCGCTACCACAATCACCACCCACACCCTCGCTACCACAATCACCACCCACACCCTCGCTACCACAATCACCACCCACACCCTCGCTACCACAATCACCACCCACACCCTCGCTACCACAATCACCACCCACACCCTCGCTACCACAATCACCACCCACACCCTCGCTACCACAATCACCACCCACACCCTCGCTACCACAATCACCACCCACACCCTCGCTACCACAATCACCACCCACACCCTCGCTACCACAATCACCACCCACACCCTCGCTACCACAATCACCACCCACACCCTCGCTACCACAATCACAACCCACACCCTCGCTACCACAATCACCACCCACACCCTCGCTACCACAATCATCACCACCCCCCATCATCCACACAAACAATTTTCATAATCTTTCATGAAATATCTCACGAAAACACTTTTAGTGGTCTTTTAATGTATCGTTCGTGAAATAATTCATATGAATGTTTGTAAATGTTAAAAGTAACTTGCAGACACATCATACATTAATGTCCAGTGGTTATCTTATCAAGTGGCTATCATATTAGTCACATGGCTAGGATTATCTTGTTATAACACTTATAAAAGCAGACTAGGAAGGTAGTAATCACCTCGTATCAAAGCCTAACCTTTTACAAAATTTCTACCATTGTATATTTGGTTGAATTTCAACTGCTTTCCTTTAAACATTTCCAGTTTGTTTGTTTTTTTGGTAATTAGAATACCGTCATTGAAGTTAAAACGTTGTATAGTTTTAAAAATAGGTTAGACAAATACACGAGTGGGTATGGATGGGTGTGACTTGGAGCTGACTGCTTCGGCCAGTAGGTGACTTGGACCATCCCTGGTAAGAGGAGAAAAGAGGGTGGTGGAGAGGGGAAAGGGTAGAGGGGAAGGGAGGCAGCTCACGGATGACATCGTTACCTCTGTCAATTCGTGAGCAGGTAGCAGCATCCGTGCCTCTCTGCTGACTTGACACAACCATCCGCCAGGCTGCTGCCTAGCGCATCACACACTACACTACACACATTCTCCCCACCATTTACCACACAAATGAAATATTTGGAATTTTATTTGACTTTGAGGGTTATCCTGGGTTCAATTTACATAATTTATAACATCAGAACTGTCTAGAATAATTGACTATTGAATCAGTTTTAAGTTACTTCAACATTAAAATTAAGGTATATACGTATATACTTCTCTTTCTATACAAATACCAACACCCAATTTTGCTCCAGTATTTAAGACATAAAGCTTCATTATTAACGTCTAAGTGACTTTATTTGTTAAACACACTGACTAAGTCTCATTAATACGAGATAAAGGTGACGTAGACTCTTAGCGTATTCTTTTTATAATGGGTATAATTCTAATAAGTGTTGTGTGCTGCAGAGTATGATAAATATTACTACTGCCGAAAATATATTGATAATGATGAGTGAGCAAGCTTAAGTTGGGACACTCAAGAAGCGTGACAGTCGGTGGTGGCTGCAACATGAATAAGTGACTTGTATCGAAGTTGCATGATGAAGTGTGCATGCAGTCTCGCTGCATTATTCCCCAGCAAGCTTTATGTTCTCACATTTTCTGCTTACCACTGAGTGTTTGGTCTGAGTCCTGTAGCTTTTTGACATCTTTCTGACTCAGAATAGATGAGGTCAAGAAGCATATATTGTACACAAATAACCCGCACATAGCAGAAACTATGACGACGTTTCCGTCCGACTTGGACCATTAATTAGTCACACTAACACACGAAGGTAAGGGAGCCTCTGTGTGTGTAGAGGGAGAGGGGGGGGGAGGAAGGACTGATTACCCCATCTTTTGTATATAGTTGTACAGTCTTCCTATTATATCCTTGAATTTGTATTAATAGTCACTGGATGGCGAAACGTCTACAATGAAGCTATCCAAATGTTGCACACGTTGCACACGTCTAATTCATCATTTTGTCGGTATTGTCATACATGTACAACTTTTAGGTTATGGAGAATGTGTGAAAATCCCTTATATTGTAGTCAAGTTGAAGGCAGATTCTAAGTTACCCTTGTAATCTTGGTATTACGTAGACCTTGTTAAATGTCCCCCAGGGGACAGAACACCTGGCCCACCTACAACACCCACTGCTGTACACCTACAGTGGGACTCGCCAGTCTGGAATACGTGGAAACTGGCTCGTCCCTGGATTGAGGTCACCTCAAGTCATTTCCAGGTGACTTCAAGGTGATAGTAACTTGTAATACGTCCTTGATGTTAATGAAACACCTCCTTCTACCTTCCTTGTGGTGTGTACTCTCCTATATGTAGTTGCAGGGGTCGATTCACAGCTACCTTTCTGAACCATTACATAACAATACAAGTTCTACATCCAAATGCAATGTACTCACCTGTTTGTGGTTGCAGGTGTCGAGTCATAGCTCCTGGCCCTGTGTGTGTCATTGTATTTGGGTGTGGAACTTACTCGAGTACATGCATGGGTTCGACCAGCCTAGCATGGGCTAGTAGACCTATTGTAGTAGTCATTCTTAAGAATATAAGAATGAAGGAACACTGCCAGGAGGCCTGGTCTGGGAACGGGCCGCAGGGGGCGCTGACCTCCGGAAGGGGACTCCAGGTGGGTAAGTAAGCAACCCAGGGAACGGGTAAAGGTTTGAACCCATGGCGAGTGAGTCACCACAGCCACGCTGGCGGGAGATTCATCGGTAAAAAATGGTCACAGTGGTGGCCCATGCTAACCTCCCTATGGTGTATATAAATATACTTAGTTGGATAACTCTTGTTGTAGCCAGCTGGCCCAGTGGTTAACACACTGGCCTGGAATTTTAACACTCACTAGCCATGGGTTCTAACCCCATCATGTTACTGCGATCTCATGAGTCAGGTAGGCCTACTGGCCTACACTTCGTAGGCTCTTACATTTTTAATGTTTCAGAAAATCTCATCACTGTTGATTTTTTAATCTCGAGAAGACGTTAAGATAACAGATAAATCTTACGAATTTGTCTGTTAAGTATAAAATTGACTATTTTCTTGTTTCCCTAATAATCCTTAGTCCAGTAGTATTTTTTTAAATTTATTAGGCCTAGTTTGAGATCGGGCCTCTGAGCGGCGATTCCCGAACCATTAATTTCCTGGAGGGTTTCCGGGGTCAACGCCCCCGCGGCCCAGGACCAGTCATTGTGGATCAGGACCTGATCAACCAGGTTGTTACTGCTGGCAGCACCGTAATCCAACGTACGAACCACAGCCCGGCTGGTCCAGGACTGTGTGTTGTTTCTGAACACTAAGGCTTCGATGAGGAGGAGGTGGTGGTTGGAGGAGGAGGTGGTTGAAGGTTGACATTTGCCTGCAGGTGGGTGTGTTGTCAGAGTTCACACTCTGACACTTACACTTCCTCCCTTGACCTTCAACACTTGTATCTTCACGTGTAGTCTTCTCACTCTGGAGTACACAGGTCTATAGTACATTCCAGCTGCTGACTCACCAGGTTGTTGTTATGTCGTATCAGTGTCATATGTACACTGTTCCCACTTATACAGCTGGTCCCTTTGCGTGTGACGTCACGGTACCCGCTGACGTCAGAGGCTCAGCGCATGTGCACAGCCTCACATAGGCGGAGTGCCTCACTAGCGTTAGACCTAAGAGCGAGACAGACGGTGTGGCTGGACTCTCCTTCACTTACTGTAAATATACCGTAACCATCCAACAAGGAGTATCTTTGACCTCCTATATATCTCTCTCAAGACCCACACGACAGTTACACCACCTTCCTGCTGTTGATCTGTTAATCTCCGTGATCTTAACCACCTCGCCTCTGTCTTCATAAGAAAGCAGGAACACTGCAGCAGGCCTACTGGCCCATGCGAGGCAGGTCCAAGTCTCTTACCCAACCTAGTCAGGTCAGGTCACATTCACTTAAGTAGCACAGCATCAGACCTTGTAGCACAAGCTAGTAGGTCCAACTCTCACCCACTCGTGTATTTATCTAACCTATTTTTAAAACTACACAACGTTTTAGCTTCTATGACGGTACTCAGAGTTCCACTCATGCACAACTATTACCAAACCAATGCTTTCCTATAACCTTCCTGAATCTGAAATTTTTCCAACTTAAAACCATTGCTGCGACTTCAAGCAGGGGTCTTGGTTAATTACCTGTCCAGTTTGGCTGGTGCTGTTCGAGGCACGTTATCCACGTAGGAATCGCGGCCCAGGAAGTTCCTAAAGAGTCAGGTTTTATATTAATTCATTTGGTAGGAAGTTGTTGGTTTTCCATATTTGACGTGAGGGTTTTTGGGAGACTGTGGACTTTTAATGTTATCTTCATTATACTCTACTTGTTATTGTGGCAGATGTTAGTGCCATAATTTGTCCCATTCTTACATACTAATGTAACTGAGGGGGGGGGGGGTCACTGCTTTGAGGGTAAAAATTGCTTTTTACCCTATGTTGCTTTCAGATTTTATTAAGTTTTAGTGGGTGAGACCGATTGTCTGAACAAGATCTAGCAGTTTTACACTCTTGTTCCATGACGTTAGCATCAGACGAGCCTGGCCCATGGCCGGGCTCGGGGAGGGAGTGGAAACTAACTGGAAACTCATCAGACGTACGCGGGTTGGTTTGCCATGTCGTATTCCACCACCCAGGATGGGTTGCCTTGTCGTATTCCACCACCCAGGATGGGTTGCCTTGTATTGCATCCCACGGGATGAGTTTGCGTCATATTCAGTCACAAAGGACGATTTTTGTCATATTACACACAGAGTGAGTTTCACAAAAGAGGTATGGCAATGTGCCAGCCTTGAGTAAGGTTATGCAGGAATTATGAAGCCTTCCAGTGTGTGGGTGGTGTGTAAAATACTCTGGGGAATGACACTTCAGACCTAGCCTATAACTGAATTTCCTCTTGCCTGTGTGTTCTCCCAGTCGTGGTACAAACCTTGGTAATAGATACCAATAAATTGGCTTAGAAAAACACGTAAACAAACACTAGGACATATTTAGAAAATGTTTCGGTCCTGGGACCTTGATCGGAAGTGATAAAGGTCCCAGGACCAAAACGTTTTTTAATGTCCTAGTGTTTTCTTACGTCTCTCTCTCCTAATCGTGTTTGCGGGGGTCGAGACAGTGGTGTTTCCTTGGCACTTGGGTTCATCGATATTGCTTCTGGAGTTGAGCCTTGCGGTCTGCTTGGGGTGCACTCACGCTTGTACTGTGATATCTTGAAAGTCAGCTTTGTTGTGTGGCGGGCGAGAGGTGTTTTTGTGGGAACCTTAACATCCTTTCAGTGCTAAAGTTACAGTTGATACATGATACTTCAACTGAACGTTATTCTTGTCCCTCCCTGTGCCCAGACATACCCTCCCTCCCTGTGCCCAGACATACCCTCCCTCCCTGTGCCCAGACATACCCTCCCTCCCTGTGCCCAGACATACCCTCCCTCCCTGTGCCCAGACATACCCTCCTCCCTGTGCCCAGACATACCCTCCCTCCCTGTGCCCAGACATACCCTCCCTCCCTGTGCCCAGACATACCCTCCCTCCCTGTGCCCAGACATACCCTCCCTCCCTGTGCCCAGACATACCCTCCCTCCCTGTGCCCAGACATACCCTCCCTCCTGTGCCCAGACATACCCTCCCTCCCTGTGCCCAGACATACCCTCCTCCCTGTGCCCAGACATACCCTCCCTCCCTGTGCCCAGACATACCCTCCCTCCCTGTGCCCAGACATACCCTCCCTCCCTGTGCCCAGACATACCCTCCCTCCCTGTGCCCAGACATACCCTCCCTCCCTGTGCCCAGACATACCCTCCCTCCCTGTGCCCAGACATACCCTCCCTCCCTGTGCCCAGACATACCCTCCCTCCCTGTGCCCAGACATACCCTCCCTCCCTGTGCCCAGACATACCCTCCCTCCCTGTGCCCAGACATACCCTTTCACCCTCTGTCATGACATACCCTTTCACCCTCTGTCATGACATACCCTTTCACCCTCTGTCATGACATACCCTTCCTCCCTCTCTGTCATGACATACCCTTCCTCCCTCTGTCATGACATACCCTGCCTCTCCCTCCCTCTGCCTAGACACCCTGCCTCTCTCCCTCCCTCTGCCTTGACACCCTGCCTCTCCCCCTCCCTCTGCCTAGACACCCTGCCTCTCCCCCTCCCTCTGCCTAGACACCCTGCCTCTCCCCTCCCTCTGCCTAGACACCCTGCCTCTCCCCTCCCTCTGCCTAGACACCCTGCCTCTCCCCATCCCTCTGCCTAGACCCCCTGCCTCTCTCCCTCCCTCTGCCTAGACACCCTACCTCTGCCTAGACACCCTGCCTCTCTCCCTCCCTCTGCCTAGACACCCTGCCTCTCTCCCTCCCTCTGCCTAGACACCCTGCCTCTCTCCCTGCCTCTCTCCCTCCCTCTGCCTAGACACCCTGCCTCTCTCCCTGCCTCCCTCCCTCTGCCTAGACACCCTGCTTCTGCCTAGACACACTGCCTCTCCCCCTCCCTCTGCCTAGACACCCTGCCTCTCTCCCTCCCTCTGCCTAGACACCCTGCCTCTCTCCCTCCCTCTGCCTAGACACCCTGCCTCTCTCCCTCCCTCTGCCTAGACACCCTGCCTCTCTCCCTCCCTCTGCCTAGACACCCTCCCTCTGCCTAGACACCCTGCCTCTCTCCCTCCCTCTGCCTAGACACCCTGCCTCTGCCGTGACACCCTGCCTCTCTCCCTCCCTCTGCGTTTCCTGTTTGGGCGTGATAGTGATTATATTACAGTGTGCGGGTAGTGGTGGTAGTGACGGAGGTGACAGGTGATGCATAGTGTGTTATAATATTTACTGACATGCTTTACTTCTCAGAGAATCTGTAACCGCTTGAATCCATTACGATTTAAAAGCAGTCAGAATCAAGATAACAGAGGACCCAAGTGGAAATGAGTCGTGCTGCTTTTGTGGATAAACGTGGCTTGTTACTTGACAAGAGGCTGCTGCTGCTGCTGCTGCTGCTGCTGCTGCTGCTGCTGCTGCTTCTGCTTCTGCTGCTGCTTCTGCAGGGCTGTGCAGTCAGCACACGAATCCTTTGACTGACCACCACAAATATTATTTCTACAAGGTTGATGGACTGATTACATCATCCTCATTTCACTACTACACCTGCTGTCTGTGTTTGACTGAAGAAGCCTACTGTGTAGGCTAAACGTTTCAACAGTAAAGTTAATAAACTGTTGTACATGTGTTTTAATCATCAACTTGTTGGTATTTAATAGCATTTTCAACACAGGGAAGTGCCTGCACCCGCCCACACTCTTTACACCTCCACCAACATTACTACACACTTCACCGCCACCACTAGTTCACCCTCCACTACCACTATTCTAACCGTCTCCACCATCTGCTCTCCACCATTGTACACACTATCTTCACCATCAGCTCCACTAACACAGCTGTGTTTGTGTGGGGCTCCATCCTAGCCATAGATGGGGTAGTTAGAGACAGGGAGGGAAGGGGAGGGGTAGGGAGAAGGGAAAGAACACTGGTACACATAAATAAGATTGTCGTAGTGTAAGTTAACTAGGATAACCCAAAAAAAATTAGTGACTTGTTTCCATTGTTTTTTTTTTTTTACTTATTTCCATTGGTAGGCAGGTACTACAGTAGGCAAGCGTGTAGGCTTATTTTCTTGTGTGACTTAATGAAATTTTTGTATGGAAGGGGGGGGGGCATGAGGACCTCAACCAGGCCGCCACAACTGTCAAGAAGTATGTACACAAGAGGATGTGCTGCTGCTGCTGCTGCTGTTTTTTGTGTGGTTTTTATTGTTCTTATGCCGTTGCCAATTTCCTTCCATTTACCATTCTTATATTACAGAATTTCTTCAGTCTTTATAGTTCATTTGCATCTTTAGTTGCGTCTGTCCCCTTAACTTCCCCTGGCTCCTTCTGATAGAATCTATTGTCATACATTCATGCAGGGAAGGGGCGTTAAACCTGTAGGGGTCATACAGCTTAGGGGAATGGAAGCCACTCACACTCGATTGAAGGAACTGGAGCACAGATCCAATTGCCTGGATCAAGAGCCCCTCGCCAACATGAAGTAACCTTCCATCATAGAGGTGTAAATGCAGCATTTGCCACCAGACATTACACATGCTTACTTAAATCATACAAGTTTTTATATTTATTTCTCTACTAACGTTATTAAATTTGTTAGGTTTGATTGGTTAGATTAATTCATCATTATTTTTGTGAGTAAATACGGCCAGTGAACCAGCAATGTTGAAAATAGCAGTTATCAGGCAGCTAATATGTATAGTATTTATGTCTGAGTGTATGGTCTGTGTGTTTTAATTACTACATATAATGTGCAAGTAAGAAGTAACTTATGAAAGCGAGGAGGCTGAGATGGATGTGGGGGGTTGTGTGTGTGGATCGAGTATCATGTTGTGTAGTCTGGGCACAAGTAGTGGGTAGCTGGCATCCGGACTACACTGGCTTACAACCACTACCCATTCTGGATTGTAGTGTCTGGTTACCGCTTGCTGGCTCCTCATGTTGATGCCCTCAACCCTTACACTCTCTCCCCTACACTAACCAAGAAAGAAAGAGGACTACCAAGGGGATCACAATACTCAGCCAGCGATGGAAATCACATTGACTTTATCCATGGTTTAATATGCTTTACGTGTCCAAAACACCTATTAAAAAGTGTGCCTTGTACACAGCCTAAGCAGAAATTTACTGAGAAGAGTGAAAGTGAATAAAGACAGGTTGTTTCAAGATGCTGGAAACGAGGCAAGGGGACATAGCTGACGGGTGAAGATGCAGAGTAGAGGCAAAGTTAGGAAATGCTTTTTCAGTCAGTGGCGAGTAAGTTGACTGAACTAGAAGTGAAGAGAAAGTGGTGGAGGTAGCCACTACTCGTTGTTTATTTGGCGAGCCAGGAGTGTACTGCCCCTGTAATCTAAACGTTAGTTACGTTGTGGAAACAGAAGCTGGCTATTAACTGTGGTGGTGGTGATTGGGAGTGGGGAGGATGGTGTGGTGGTGGTTAGGGGGGTGGAGAAGATGGTACGGTGCTGGTTTGGGGGGGTGGAAGAGTCACTCTGCAACTTTAAGTGGGTCGTGGTGTGCAAGGCAGACATTGACCTGGTGTGACTGCTGCCTCCACTGTTGTGGTAGTGTACTCTTCTGTTTGTGTTTGCAGACGTAGTCTCAGCTCCTGGTCCAATTTCTTCACTCTTATCGACCTGTTTTGCAGATTGCCTTCCTTCAGTGATCAGTAAAACATGGCCGTCATATCTACTCAGGAAACAGTATCAATATTTGTCTCCAGTTTTTCTTGAAATACTTCAAAGTACTTCCTCGCGTCCCTATGCCTTGTCTAGATCTGTAGCTACCATGTATGTCCCCTGGTTCTCTCGCATCTCAGATACCCTGTCTGTGTTTACTGTCTAATTCATAAGTATTTTGTATGTCGTGATTATGTCCTTACTGATCCTCTCTTCTGTTAGTTGCTCAAGTGTCTTCTCGTATTCCATTCCCTTGGTTCCGGCACAGTTTTGTTGGGAATTTTTATCTAATTTCTTGATATGGTTGATGAAGAACAGTAATAAGAACATAAGAAAGAAGGAACACTGCAGCAGGCCTACTGGCCCATGCGAGGCAGGTCCAAATCTCCCACCGGCTTAAGCCAATGCCCCGACCCATCCAGGTCAGGTTACATTCACTTAAGGAAGGAGCACGGCATCTGACCTAGTAGCACAAACTAGTCAGGTCCAACTCACACCCACCCGCACCCACTCGTATATTTATCTAGCCTATTTTTAAAACTACACAACGTTTTAGCCTCTATAACTGTACTCGGGAGTTTGTTCCACTCATCGACAACTCTATTACCAAACCAATGCTTTCCTATATCCTTCCTGAATCTGAATTTATCCAACTTAAAGCCATTGCTGCGAGTCCTGTCAATACTAGATATTTTTAGCACGCTATTTACATCACCTTTATTTATTCCTGTTTTCCATTTATACACCTCAATCATATCCCCCCTAATTCTACGCCTTTCTAGAGAGTGCAGATTCAGGGCCCTCAGTCTATCCTCATAGGGAAGATTTCTGATACATGGAATCAACTTAGTCATCCTCCTTTGTACGTTTTCCAGAGCATTTATATCCATTCTGTAATACGGTGACCAAAACTGTGCAGCATAATCTAGATGAGGCCTAACCAAGGATAAATGGTTGAGAGAACAGACAAGTTGATAAATTAGACATTTGTAACACTTGGGTATCTTTAAGGGCTTCATCAGTCCAATAAAAAGAATGGTGAAGAGCAGAAGGAGTTTGGGGTAATCAGTCCCTCAGCCTGGAATCGATGTAATCAGCCAATCTTGAAAAGATTGATGGACTGATTACCTCAAACCTCTTCTGATCTTCACCCCTCTTCTTTGTCTTGGACTGATGAAGCCACCGTGTGGCGAACCTTTTCCTCAATAAAGATACCCAAGTGTTGCACATGTCTAATTTATCAATGAAGTGCAGGTTTTATGCTGGCGCCGCATACTCCAATACGGGCCTCACGTACAGTGTTTCAACCGGGGAGAGTCCATCCACTCCACCGAACTCCATTCCTTCAGTAAGAAAGTACTCGATGTGTTGAGAGCCACAATTAATCCCAGTAGTGCAACCTGGATGGTAAATTAGACACATATGCAACACTTGGGTATCTTTATTGAGGAAACGTTTCACCACACGGTGGCTTCATCAGTCAATACAAAGGAGAATCATGAAGATCAGGAGAAGTTTGAGGTAATCAGTCCCTCGGCCTTGAGTCGATGTAGTCAGTCCATCAATCCATTCATTTACATACAGTGCAACCTAGGATGAAGTTATACCTCATGTTCAGTGTGCAATAAATTCTGCTTGTAATGCTTCTATAGGTGACACATTATGCGATGTACGGTGTAGATAAGCGTTTACCATACGAGTTGTTATATTCTAATCCGAAACCAAATTACAATCCTGATGATTTCCTAGCAACTCGTATCAGCTTAGCTCAAGGTGTCTTTAGAAGACTCAGAGAAACACTTCATAAATCAACAGCAGAATTTACAATTAATGTGACACTGGGACAAGTGTAGAAGTCTTAAGAGGAAGTTGGACAAGTATCTTCACCAGGTGCCAGATCAACCAGGCTGTGATGGATATGTAGGGCAGCGGGCCACAAGCAGCAACAGCCTGGTTGACCAGGCCAGCACCAGACGACGAGCCTGGCTTAAGGCCGGGCTCCGGGACTAGAAAGAGACTCGACTGTCCTTGTGATATGTTTGGACATTGCTCACCAAAGATCTTTGTTGCATGTTGTCTGCAACATTTCAACGTCTACTTTACGTTTAACTTATGGCGATTTTGGGGGTCGCCGTCCCCCGCGGCCCGGTTCCTTACCACGCTTTCCACTTGCTGGCCTGATCGGTCAGGCTGTTGATACTGGCCCCACGCAGACCATTGTATGCACCACAGCTCTTCTGATAGGAACAAACTTGAGGAACTTACTAAGTTTCATCTTTAAGACACCCAGAGGTTTGTTGTCTATTTCCCCTATGCACGAAGGGAGGGCGTTGAACTAGTCGAGGACCTCTTATACATACCGGTTTTCTCATTGTATTCATTGCCACTTTCTATTAAAGGTACTGGAGGTTGTATTCCATGTTCTGTCTTCTATTTTCATTGTTTTGTACTTATTAGGATTGAATTAAAGTAGCTATCACATTCTGGAGGAGGAGGGAGGGAGGGGCCCGTACTTCACTTCCTGATAGAGCACTTTAAAACTTGCTGTAACAGAGTGACTCCCTCAGTATTCTTGAATGACCACGGGGGGTATGAATTATATGGTCACTGTTTTCTTTAGTGATATTTGTGTAAGGTCACTAGGAGGACGACTATATGGGAATTAATACTTTGATTTATTACAAAACTATGATAAATAGGCTACAGTAACTTATTAGTAGAAAATATTTGAGGTGGGAACTACAGCCTTGTCTTTCATAGAGAACAAACGCCCATCTGTGCTCAGTAGGATCAGCTCCACTCTCCCCATAATGAAGGAACAAGGTTCTCTTGTGTTAACCCTCACATCTCAAGTGGACGGACCTGAAGGTTATCTTCATTAATTTCACATCTGTAAAGATTTACGTAGAGATTTCAATTTCCTCTGGTAAGTCGTTTACGTATAGCAGGAGCTGCAGCCAGGGTAGACTCTGATCTTTTAAGAACACAAGACAGGAGGAACATTGAAGTAGGCCTACTGGCCCATGCTTGGCAGGTCCTTGTCAAACCCAAACCTACTAACAAAAATATTCGCTCAACTCATTGAGGATCTCCAGTCAGTCACCAGTGCCTACTCCGACGCTTTGTCATGAACCTCTGCCTTCTATAGAGTTCCAATATCCATTGGAGTACCATCTCTGCTACATTTGTCTGCTGCTCTGTTTTGTGTAGCAGTTTTCTCTGTAGTACAGTGTTGAATATTCTTACAGTTGAGGAAAATGCAATCTACCGACCTATCCAACCCTGTTTTTCGCCTGCATTATTTCCGCCACTGTCATAACTCTGGGGTTCATGAAGCAGCATTTGTTATATATGAAAGGTATACATACTTCCACTGAGAAATCCCACCTACCAGTGACCATGTCTTCGTCAGTGACCATGTCTTCGTCTGCTGCACGTTCCTCATTTGATGCCAGTATAAAAGAGCCAATCTTCATGCTGAGGGAGGGACTGATTACTTCGTGGTATAAACCCTGGTATCCCTGAATTTGTATTGGTAAAGCCAGTGGATGGCGAAACGTCTACAAATAAAAATGCCTAGGTGATGCACGTGTCTAATTCTTCAACATTTGCTATGTGGAAGCGCATGCTGGGTCTCGTCTCGGAGCCACTCTGCTACTTTAAGTGGGCAAGGCAGACATTGACCTGGTAGCACCGGTGCCTCAGCGGTACCTTTCAAGGTCTCTGTCGCGGGAGATAGGTACGCAAAAATTGTGAGCTCGGGTAAAAAGTGGCTTCTGAGACCTCTCCAGGATGTGGTACACACTGGATTGTTTACGTGTAACTACACTGGATTGTTTACACACATCAATGGGTGAGTCTCCTTACACACAGTGGTAAACTTCACAATGTAGTATAATGCGATTCTTTATTGACTACGGTTCGCCCACACATTGGGCTTTATCAGAGTGTTGATGAATGGTTCAGAGAACCGACAAGTTATAAATTACATATATGCAACACTTGGGTATCTTTATTGAGGAAACGTTTCGCCACACAGTGGCTTCATCAGTCCAATACAAAGTAGAAAGGTGTAAGGAGAGGAGTAGTTTGAGGTAATCAGTCCCTCGGCCTGGAGTCGATGTGTTCAGTCCATCAATCTTGTAGGAAGTACAGCACAAGGCCGTAGAGGTGGCTTATATACTGTAGACAGGTGAGGTGAAGCAGGAGGAGGCGGGGTCATAGTGGTACCATCCACTAGTCGAAGTAGGTCTTCGTCCAAAGGTTGGACAAGTGTTGAAGAATCCGTTTGTATCAAGATCCCAAGACACAGCAACATCGTGGACTGTTGTGGGTGGCATCTTGGGGAATGATTAAGTACCACAGACCAGAGAGAAGTTTGAACGTCTCTGTGACCTAATGATAACATTATCTGTGACCATGGAGCAAAGTACAAGACAAAGGTACCTTCTTCGTTGCCTTTATGGTCTGTGACCATGGAGCAAAGTACAAGACAAAGGTACTTTCTTCGTTGCCTTTATGGTCTGTGACCATGGAGCAAAGTACAAGACAAAGGTACCCTCCTCGTTGCCTTTATGGTCTGTGACCATGGAGCAAAGTACAAGACAAAGGTACCTTCTTCGTTGCCTTATGGTCTGTGACCATGGAGCAAAGTACAAGACAACGGTGCCTTCTTCGTTGCCTTCATGGTCGTTCGTTAACTTGTCCTCCGAATAGAACGAGCGTTTTCGCACGAGTTGTATGTCATTAATTTCTGACCTATCAAATTCGCTATTAAAATTCTAAAATTGATTAATATATATATAGGTCAGCTTAAATTGAGCTATAATTTACGTGCTTAAAATAGCTCAGTAACAAACACGTAGCTTATGTATGTCAGTGTGGAAGAGAACTTAACACTAAGAACTGTGGTACCCCCCACGCACTCTTGGAACTGTGGTACCCCCCACGCACTCCTGGAACTGTGGTACCCCCCACGCACTCTTGGAACTGTGGTACCCCCCACGCACTCTTGGAACTGTGGTACCCCCCACGCACTCTTGGAACTGTGGTACCCCCCACGCACTCTTGGAACTGTGGTACCCCCCACGCACTCTTGGAACTGTGGTACCCCCCACGCACTCTTGGAACTGTGGTACCCCCCACGCACTCTTGGAACTGTGGTACCCCCCACGCACTCTTGGAACTGTGGTACCCCCCACGCACTCTTGGAACTGTGGTACCCCCCACGCACTCTTGGAACTGTGGTACCCCCACGCATCTTGGAACTGTGGTATCCCCACGCACTCTTGGAACTGTGGTCCCCCACGCACTCTTGGAACTGTGGTACCCCCACGCACTCTTGGAACTGTGGTCCCCACGCACTCTTGGAACTGTGGTCCCCCACGCACTCTTGGAACTGTGGGTCCCCCACGCACTCTTGGAACTGTGGTACCCCCACGCACTCTTGGAACTGTGGTGTCCCCCACGCACTCTTGGAACTGTGGCCACATTGGAACTGGGACCCCCACGCACTTGGAACTGTGGTACCCCCACGCACTTTGGAACTGTGGTACCCCCACGCACTCTTGGAACTGTGGTACCCCCACGCACTTGGAACTGTGGTACCCCTCTACGCACTCTTGGAACTGTGGTACCCAGCACCTACTGTGTTCCACGTCTTGGAACTGTGGATCCCCACGCACTCTTGGAACTGTGTTCCCCACGCACTCTTGGAACTGTGGTTCCCCCACGCACTCTTGGAACTGTGGTGTCCCCACGCACTCTTTGGGAAATGTGGTGTCCCCCACACTCTTGGAACTGTGGTGTCCCCCACGCACTCTTGGAACTGTGGTGTCCCCCACGCACTCTTGGAACTGTGGTGTCCCCCACGCACTCTTGGAACTGTGGTGTCCCCCACGCACTCTTGGAACTGTGGTGTCCCCCACGCACTCTTGGAACTGTGGTGTCCCCCACGCATCTTGGAACTGTGGTGTCCCCACGCACTCTTGGAACTGTGGTGTCCCCACGCACTCTTGGAACTGTGGTGTCCCCCACCCTGGAACTGGTGTCTCTGGAACTGTGGTGTCCCCCACACTCTTGGAACTGTGGTGTCCCCCACGCACTCTTGGAACTGTGGTGTCCCCCACTTGGAACTGTGTGCAGAACTGTGGTGTCCCCCACGCACTCTTGGAACTGTGGTGTCCCCACGCACTCTTGGAACTGTGGTGTCCCCCACGCACTCTTGGAACTGTGGTGTCCCCCACGCACTCTTGGAACTGTGGTGTCCCCCACGCACTCTTGGAACTGTGGTGTCCCCCACGCACTCTGGAACTGTGGTGTCCCCACGCACTCTTGGAACTGTGGTGTCCCCACGCACTCTTGGAACTGTGGTGTCCCCACGCACTCTTGGAACTGTGGTGTCCCCACGCACTCTTGGAACTGTGGTGTCCCCCACGCACTCTTGGAACTGTGGTGTCCCCACGCACTCTTGGAACTGTGGTGTCCCACCACGACTGTGGTGTCCCACTCTTGGAACTGTGGTGTCCCCACGCACTCTTGGAACTGTGGTGTCCCCCACGCACTCTTGGAACTGTGGTGTCCCCACGCACTCTTGGAACTGTGGTGTCCCCACGCACTCTTGGAACTGTGGTGTCCCCCACGCACTCTTGGAACTGTGGTGTCCCCCACGCACTCTTGGAACTGTGGTGTCCCCCACGCACTCTTGGAACTGTGGTGTCCCCCACGCACTCTTGGAACTGTGGTGTCCCCCACGCACTCTTGGAACTGTGGTGTCCCCCACGCACTCTTGGAACTGTGGTGTCCCCCACGCACTCTTGGAACTGTGGTGTCCCCCACGCACTCTTGGAACTGTGGTGTCCCCCACGCACTCTTGGAACTGTGGTGTCCCCCACGCACTCTTGGAACTGTGGTGTCCCCCACGCACTCTTGGAACTGTGGTGTCCCCCACGCACTCTTGGAACTGTGGTGTCCCCCACGCACTCTTGGAACTGTGGTGTCCCCCACGCACTCTTGGAACTGTGGTGTCCCCCACGCACTCTTGGAACTGTGGTGTCCCCCACGCACTCTTGGAACTGTGGTGTCCCCCACGCACTCTTGGAACTGTGGTGTCCCCACGCACTCTTGGAACTGTGGTGTCCCCCACGCACTCTTGGAACTGTGGTGTCCCCCACGCACTCTTGGAACTGTGGTGTCCCCACGCACTCTTGGAACTGTGGTGTCCCCCACGCACTCTTGGAACTGTGGTGTCCCCCACGCACTCTTGGAACTGTGGTGTCCCCCACGCACTCTTGGAACTGTGGTGTCCCCCACAGTAAGTGAAGGCAACTCCAGCTGTGCTGGTAAGAAACCTTTGTCTGGCGTAGCTAGTGAACCTTAGTGGAATAAGTTGATAAGACTAGTGTAAAAGTTGGGTATCTTTAATCCGGAGCGTTTAGCCTACACACGTTTCTTCAGTCGGGTAGAGAGGCAGCAGAAGCCTACTGTGTAGGCGTGTGTTATCAACTTGTGGGTATTGTATACCATTATCATATTTACTCCTTAGTGGAATACTTGACGATATCCTCATTGCTGTCTTCCAGCTCAGCGTGACGCATCTCGTTACCCCCGGGTGTGATACGTCCTCTTGGCCGGATGTGACGCACGAAAAATACCCACCTTTTATTGTTTTGCGTCATCATATAGGATATGATAGCTACTCTGCTGGTGTTTCCTCGGTATAATGTATGGTATAGTGAGACTTACGTTGTCTGTGTCCCCAGTTTTGGCGAGGGGGGGGGGAATAATGTGATATGAAGGTGTTAGATAAGGTGGTGGCAGTACACTATACAACGTAACACTGAATTAACGGTAAAACACACACACACACACACACACACACACATACACACACCAGGAGCTATGACTCGACCCCTGCAACCACAACTAGGTGAGTATACACACACAAACTACTCGCACACACACACAAACTAATCTCTCTCACACACACAAACTAATCTCTCACACACACACAAACTACTCTCTCCACACACAAACTACTCTCTCACACACACAAACTACTCTCTCACACACACACAAACTAATCTCTCACACACACACAAACTACTCTCTCTCACACACACAAACTACTCTCTCACACACACACAAACTACTCTCTCACACACACAAACTACTCTCTCACACACAAACTACTCTCTCTCACACACACAAACTACTCTCTCACACACACAAACTACTCTCTCACACACACAAACTACTCTCTCACACACACAAACTACTCTCTCACACACACAAACTAATCTCTCACACACACAAACTACTCTCACACACACAAACTACTCTCTCACACACACAACTAATCTCTCACACACACAAACTACTCTCCACCACACACAAACTACTCTCTCACACACACAAACTAATCTCTCTCACACACACAAACTACTCTCTCACACACACAAAACTACTCTCTCACACACACAAACTAATCTCTCACACACACAAACTACTCTCTCACACACACAAACTACTCTCTCACACACACAAACTATCTCTCACACACACACAAACTAACTCTCTCACACACACAAACTACTCTCTACACACACAACTACACACTAACTCTCTCACACACACAAACTATCTCTCACACACACACAAACTACTCTCTCACACACACAAACTACTCTCTCCACACACAAACTACTCTCTCACACACACAAACTAATCTCTCCACACACACAAACTACTCTCTCACACACACAAACTACTCTCACACACACACAAACTACTCTCTCACACACACAAACTACTCTCTCACACACACAAACTACTCTCTCACACACACACAACTACTCTCTCACACACAACTATCCTACACACAAACTATCTCTCACACACACAAACTACTCTCTCACACACACAACTACTCTCCACACACACTCTTCTCACACACAAACTACTCTCACACACACAAACTACTCTCTCACACACACAAACTACTCTCACACACACACAAACTACTCTCACACACACAAACTACTCTCTCACACACACAACAACTACTCCTCACACCACACACAAACTAATCTCTCCACACACAAACTACTCTCCACACACACCCAAACTACTCTCTCACACACAAACTACTCTCACACTACACACAAACTATCTCACACAACAACTCTCTCCACACACACAAACTACTCTCTCACACACACAATACTCTCCACACACAAACTATCTCTCACACACACAAACTACTCTCCCCACACACAAACTACTCTCACACACACACACTCTCCCACACTACACAAACTACTCTCACACACACAAACTATCTCTCACACACACACAACTACTCTCTCACACACACACACAACTACTCTCTCACACACACACTACTTCTCATCACACAACTACTCTCTCACACACACAACTACTTCTCACACACACAAACTACTCACCACAAACTATTTCACAACACTATCTCTCCCCACACAACATATCTCTACACAACACTACTCTCTACACAACACACTACTCACACACAACTATCTCACACAAACTCTCTCTCACACACACTCTCACACACAACTACTCTCTCACACTCAAATGTCTCTCACACCACAACTACTCTCACACTCTAAACTTCTCTCACACCACTTTCAACACACTACCTACCCAACTCTCACAAAATACTCTCACAACAACTTCTCACCCACAACTCTCACACACAACTACTCACACCAAATCTCACACTCAAAATCTCACCAAAATTCATCAAGCTCACTCAATCTCATAAATGCTCACACTAGAGCTCACACTCAATGCTCACTCTATCCACTCAAAATGCTTCAAAAACTCCCTCAATGACTCCTCATCTCACTCCCAACACACTCAACTTTGTTCCATGGTTTTTCACCACGGTTCTTCACCCCCAAATCATTTTTTCATAACCGTAAAGTACGGCTCTCTAACATTGTGCACTCTGGCAGTTGGTGGGTTACAGACGTCCGGGGTACTACCCTGCTGTTATTGTCGTGCACTGGCAGTTGGTGGGTTGCAGACGTCTGGGGTACTACCTGCTGTTATTGTCGTGCACTCTGGCGTTGGTGGGTTGCAGACGTCCGGTACTACCCTGCTGTTATTGTCGTGCACTCTGGCAGTTGGTGGGTTGCAGACGTCCGGGGTACTACCCTGCTGTTATTGTCGTGCACTCTGGCAGTTGGTGGGTTGCAGACGTCCGGGGTACTACCCTGCTGTTATTGTCGTGCACTCTGGCAATTGGTGGGTTGCAGACGTCCGGGGTACTACCCTGCTGTTATTGTCGTGCACTCTGGCAGTTGGTGGGTTGCAGACGTCCGGGGTACTACCCTGCTGTTATTGTCGTGCAGTTGGTGGGTTGCAGACGTCCGGGGTACTACCCTCCTGTTATTGTCAAACACAAGTCTGTTTCATGCTTTGCATACTGGTAAATACTGTTAGTCTTTTACGTACATTCGGTATACATTCTCAGTGATGGAGTGAACACATCTACTCCAGGCTGAGGGACTGATTACCTCAAACTCCTCCGTCTTTCTATGTATTGGACTGGAGAAGTCACTGGCTGTTGAGACGTTTCCTGGATACAGATACTCAAATGTTGCCCAAGTGTCTAATTTATCAACTTGTCAGTTTTCTAAACCATTTATCCCATTCTCCTTTGTGTTTATGATTTTTGAAGGGGTGGAGGGGTAAGCCAGCGGAAGGCCTCGGTCAGATGACTAATAGTTGTCAGAAGAGCTGGTGTGAGAGCGGGACGCAGGTGCGATGTTCCCAGGAGCCATTATCAGGTGACACGGCGTAATGACTTGATTTGAGTAAGGGAATTGGAGCGAGTAGTGTATCAATTCTCGTGTTCATTCACCCCATGTACATTCTGGTAACCCTTGTGTATAACTGTGTTCATACGTCTATATACTATTTGTGTATTTACCTTTGTACACTGTTAATCAGTATATTTATAACACCTGTATACAGGTTGCCACTGTGTATATACGTGTATTCACACACGTCTACACTTGTTTGGTGTTCTGACAGGAAGGGCGGACAGTGAGAGAGAGCTGGAATCTGTTGAAATTTACGCTTTTCAATTAAATACTGGAGCACCGTTTTCATGGTGTTTCCCAGGCATGCACGTGTTCACCTGCTGTGTTGGCTTAGTGGTCTAGTATTTACCAGGTCACCTAGTGTTTACCTGGGACCTGACGTTGGTCTAATCTTCTGGTACCGACCAAGATTACCGGTAAGTCACCTGGCGTGTATTGGGTATATCTTCGACGATCAGTTTAGTGTCTTTCTACTCCCGGAGCCCGGCCATGAGCCAGGCTCGTCTGGTGCTAGCCTAGTCAACCAGGCTGTTGCTGCTGGTGGCCAGCAGCAACAGCCTAGTCATATAGTATTTTACCTGGTCGCCTGGTGTTGAACCCGTCGCCCAGTGTTTACCATCTCAGCTGACCTTTACTTGGCGTTTGTCACGTTTTATTAGTAAGTTTATTCAGGTATACACAAATACACTTACATAGATTATCATATATAGCAGCATATGTGTAGAGAACCCAGGATAACTGTCAGTGACTTATTTCCATTGGGGTGTATCCAGGTTGTCACTTGTACAAGTTAATGGTTGTAGTCTGATGGTGTCTTGCTTGAACTACAGCGCTGGAAGCCTGGAATAGCTGTAAGATAGTAGGGGTGTGGCATTGTCCCTGGTCCTGGCCTAGGTAGCAGGGGTGCTGAAATGTATCTTATTCCTGAATGGTCCAGTGTAGCAATAGTGCCACTGTCCCTGCTTGCTGTATGGTCTTGTCAGTAGGGGTGCCAGTGTGTCCCTGCTTGCTGTATGGTCTTGTCAGCAGGGGTGCCAGTGTGTCCCTGCTTGCTGTATGGTCTTGTCAGCAAGGGTGCCAGTGTGTCCCTGCTCCTGATTGGTGACTGGAGTGCCAGTTTTGGTGGTTGTAGCCGCCAGACAAGGCTCTCAAGACGTGTAAGTGTTGGATATGCTTAGCTTAGTTTGGCTGTATTTTAGTTAGCTGCGAGAGGTGATGTAGACGGTTAATGAGGCACGCGGGGGCCAGCAGCACCTCTTTACTGTAGAGTTATGACCTTCCTCACGGCGGGGCAAGCTGCTGCTGCTGCTGCTGCTGCTGGTGGTGGTGGTGGTGGTGCTGCTGCTGCTGCTGCACCACCACGATGGTGGTGGTGCAGTAAGTGTAGCTGGGAACATGACAGTGTGAGGGAGGACGGTGGTGACTGTAACGACGCTGACGACATGATAGTGTTTAGGAAGGTTGCATCAGTTCCTACAGGTTTGAAGTCTTCTACTGTCTTCATATATTGTTTCTCTATTGACTTAATCAAGTCACTAATTAGTTAAACATCTTCAAATAGATACCCAAGTGTTGTGCATGTCTAAATTCCTCCCTCTCTCCATCCATCCCTTTCTCTACTATAACTCAAGACTTGACAAGGGATGAATGTAACCTAGCAGAGGTGGTCTTGGCTCGGTTAATAACGATAGCCAGAGTTGATGACCTGTAAGAAAGATGAATCCAGCACATACCAGGGAACTAATGAGGCTTTGTGAAAAGTACTCACTAAACCAACAGATAATTGATCCCACTAGAAATGAAAATACCCTGGATTTGATATTCACAAACAACGAGGAATTAATCAGAGACATAACAGTTACAAAAACAATATACTCTGATCATAACATCATAGAAGTTCAAACTAGTATTAACTCAGGGTTAGGGAACTGCGACACTAATGTTAGAGACGGAATGTTCAGTAAGTTTAATTTTAATAACCATAGAATTGACTGGGAAAAAATAAACCAAGAGCTATCAGACATATCATGGGAATCAGACATGAGCCCCCTAAATCCCCACCAGTGCCTAGAAAGCTGAATACAGAAGCATACAAGGTATGTATGAAACACGTACCATTGAGGAAACCCCGAAGAAGATCAGATATAGAGGAGAGCGTAGGAGATGGTACAGGAGAAGAAAACAGGTTACTGAATTGCTGAAAAACAGTTATGTTGGAACAGAAGAGATAGCCTTAACCAGAGATCACGGAATTAGAGCAAAAACTTAAGATGTCATACCTGACAGAAGAGTACAAAGGGAACAAAGAGCCATACAAGGATATTGCAAGAAACCCAAAATATTTCTACTCTATGCAAAATCAAGCTAAGAACTCTGTAGAATTGGACCATTATTGAGGAGATTCGTATACGGACGATGAACAGGAAATGGTGAAATTCTAAAAGAACAGTATGAGTCAGTGTTCAGCAACCCACTAAATGACAGCAAGGTAGAAAATGCAGAAATATTTTCACTCCAGCAGAAGGCTGCGCAGACCACCTAACCGACATTAGTACAAATCCCATAGATTTCGAAAAAAATGGCCAACATGCCCACTCACTCAGCACCTGGACCAGATTCATGGAATGCTTTATTTATAAAGCAGTGCAAAGTACCATTAGCAAGAGCCCTTAGTATTCTGTGGAGAAAGAGCTTAGATCTAGGTGAAATTCCAGAGGCCTTAAAGAGTGCAGACATAGCTCCTTTGCATAAGGGAGGTAGTAGAGCACTAGCTAAAAATTAGACCAGTAGCCCTCACTTCTCACATCATAAAAATCTTTGAAAGAGTGATGAGACGGCAGATTACAAAGTTCATGGACCAGCACAACCAACATAACCCGAACCAGCATGGCTTTAGAGCGGGTCGATCATGCCTGTCACAGCTGCTGAACCATTATGACAGAATTACGGAGGCATTGGAGGACGACCAAAACGCAGATGTGATTTACACAGATTTTGCAAAGGCGTTTGACAAATGCGATCATGGAGTGATAGCGCACAAAATGAGGGCCATAGGCATTACGGGAAGGTAGGCAGATGGATTTTGAGTTCCTAACACAAAGAACACAAAACGTAGTAGTGAACAGGGCAAGATCCAGCATCAGCGAGGTCAAAAGCTCAGTGCCCCAAGGCACTGTCCTGGCACCTCTGCTGTTTCTCATCCTCATATCAGACATAGATAAAAACACCCAGCACACTTTTGTATCATCATTTGCAGATGACACTAAAATAAGCATGAACGTCACTACGGTAGAGGACACTGAAAAATTACAGGAGGACATAAGCAGGGTCTTCCAATGGGCAGTGGAGAACAACATGACGTTCAATGGTGATAAGTTTCAGCTGCTTAGGTATGGAAAAAATGAAGAACTCAAAAGGAACACTATATACAAAACGCAAGAGGTCACCACATAGAACGAAAGGAACACGTAAAAGACCTGGGAATAATTATGTCTGCTGATCTGTCTTTTAAAGACCATAACAAGACAAAGATCACAACAGCCAGGAAGATGACGGGGTGGGTATTGAGAACTTTCAAAACAAGGGAAATAATGCCGATGGTGACACTATTCAAATCGCTAGTGCTCCCTCACTTAGGATACTGCTCAGTGCTGACGGCCCCGTTCAGGGCAGGAGAAATAGCAGAGCTGGAACAAATCCAGAGATCGTTTACGGCTCACATTGAGCCATTGAAACATCTAAATTGTGGGAACGCCTTCAAGTCTTGAACATGTACTCATTGGAGCGGAGGAGAGAGATACATGATAATATATACATGGAAAGTACTTGAGGCCTGGTCCCAAATCTGCACACTGCCATAACAACATACTGGAGTGAGAGATATGGGAGAAAGTGTAAAATAAACCCAGTGAGGAGCAGGGGTGCGGTGGGGACAATACGGGAGCACTGTATTAACATCCGGGGTCCCAGACTATTCAACATCTTACCAGAAGATATCCGAAACACGGCTGGAACCAGTGTAGAAGCCTTCAAGAGGAAACTGGACAAATATCTTCACCAGGTGCCAGATCAACCAGGCTGTGATGGATATGTGGGGCAGCGGGCCTCCAGCAGCAACAGCCTGGTTGACCAGGCAAGCACCAGACGAGCCTGGCCCATGGCCGGGCTCAGAGAGTAGATACTCTCGAAACTCTTCAAAGGTATATCAAAGGTAAGGTGCTGCTTTCCACCCAGATCATCGGGACCACGGCCTAAGCATGGTGGCTGGGCACGTCATGTTAGAGACCGGGCAATGATTCCTGGAACCCTGCATTAGTAGGTCAGGTAACTGACATTTATATTAGTTTTGAATGTGTGGGGGAGGGGATGTGTTGGGACGTGTAATCCAGGGACTAGTTTGTAAGGACTGGTTACTGCAAAGTTTTCTTGTGTGGGAGAGTAGGATTTCCTGTGGTGGTGTGAGCTTGGGTAGGGGGGGGGGACCTGACAGGTGTGGGCTTGGGTGGGGGAGGAGACCTGGCAGGTGTGGGCTTGGTGATGGCCATCACCTTGGGAACTGGTGTGACTACGTTTAAACGCCCCCACTTGGATTATGCAGCTCAGTTTTGGTCTCCTTACTACATGATGGATATAGATTCATTGGAGAACATACAAAGAAGAATGACTAAAATGATTTACAGTATAAGAAATCTCCCGTATGAAGATAGACTTAGAGCATTGAATCTCCACTCTCTGGAGAGACGTAGAATGAGGAGATATCATCGAGGTGTACAAGTGGATGATGGGCATAAACAAAGGAGATATTAATAAAATTCTGAGGATATCGAACCAAGTAAGAACCAGAAATAACGGATTTAAATTGGATAAATTTAGATTTAGAAAGGACATAGGCAAGTACTGGTTTTCGAACAGAGTTGTAGATGCGTGGAACAATCTTCCGAGTAGGGTGATAGAGGCTAGGACCTTGGGTGGCTTTAAAAGAGATTGGACAAATATATGAGTGGGAGGGGCTGGGTTTGATTAGTGTCGTGAGTACAGGAGTAAATTCTTAGGTAGTGGTGGTTTTGATAAGGACCTGCCTTGTATGGGCCAGTAGGCCTTCTGCAGTGTTCCTCCATTCTTATGTTCTTATGTTCTTATATAAATGCGTATATATATATGCTGGCTCTTACTCGTGTTGATGTGAGTTTGTAAATGGTCTAAGTCGGACGGAAGCGTCTTCGTACGCTTTTCTCTCCTACTTGTGGGTTATTCGTGTATACAAATGCTTAAGCACTTACTCAATGCTCAGTAATAACGCACAGGGAGGCAGAAATTCGGGAGATTAATTGATCTGTATATTTCGACACCCAGAAGGGGTCGAAATATACAGATCAGT